>JAAAKO020026530.1:0-30192 GCA_010015015.2 Bolitophila cinerea
CTACTTACGGTTCGCCATAGATACTTTGTAGGCTCTTCTTTTTCAAATGAAGATTTTGCCCTTTCTTTTTGAACATCTGCACCTCATTTCGCTCTACGTGTTCAGACCGGATTTGTGTGGTTTTTTTAAGACTGGCCCACTGATTCAATTCTCTGTTTGGCGCAAGGAAAATCTAAATTAAAAAATGTAAATTATTAATATTGAATATTATTATTGAATATTATCAAAACTACCTCTTCTACACTCAAGCCGAAATCATTTGGAACGGTTTCCACGTACTTAAAGCGACATGGAACATCCGCGACTACATCCTCATAGTCAAGTTTATAAAACTCGTCAATGTATTCCCCATAAGTCTTTTCATCCTCTGGATCAAACACTGGCTTGTCCGCCTGCAGCATGCTCAAAAACTTGGACTGTTTCTTTCGACGTTTTCGCTTATCACGGGTACTGTCAATCAATTCATCTTGAAATGAACGCTTCTGTTGCTCCGCACTAAACTCACAATCCATGTTGAAATCACCATCTTCACAGTGTCCATCTTCAACTTCTGCTCCATCGAAATGTTGGTTTTCTTCTTTAGGATCATAGTTATCCCAATCTTCGACTCTTAGATCTTCAATATCCGGACACTCTGGTTTATCTTCTCCCTCATCAATTTGATAGTATTCATTATTAAATATGTTCTGCATCTTACGATCGTACTCATCAGGATCGAAGTCACCGTCCAGATCTTCATCGTTAAACGGCAGATCTTCGTTGCCGGTTACCTGTTTCAGTTTATCAATTTTGTCTTGAATTTCCTTTTTCTTTATCGCATTAATCATTTCAATTTCCCTCATTTTGTTTTCCTTTTCCTTGATTTTACGCTCTTTTACTTCTACACGCTTTTCTTTTCGACGATCATCAGTCCGACGAACGGAATGTTCAATTGTTCTTGGATATCTTTGAATAAACTCAGCGTTTGGTTCCTCAAAACGAAAGTTAAACTTATGCTCAAAGTCGGCTTGCTTTTCGAGTTCTGCTTCATCGTCAGTCATGTCAGGATCATCCTCATGGTCTTCGGTTATTTCATCATACGTTGGAATTTTATCTTGATCACGTTGCGAGTATCCATTGCTCAACACATAATCTCTTAGGAAGGCTTCTTCTTTACCCAATTTTGGATTGGCCCAATAATCTTTTAGAGGTTTTAATGCAGTAGCATTTGTACCAACATTTGCCTGTTCTCCGGACAACCACTTTGTGTACTGCTCCTCTTCTTTCATCTCCTCGTCCTTGGTTTTCTCGCGTTTTCTAAAGATACCGCCCCATTCATTTTCTTCTTCTTCCGAGTCTTCATCGTTTATCAATTTTTTAAACTCATTCTTTAACAAGTTCTGCTCTTCATTGTACGTAGGCGACTGAGGGCGCTCAACATCCTCATCTACAATATAATAAAAAATAATAAAACACAGATTAAATTTAAAAAAGAAAGAAGAAATACCGTCTTCATCGTAAATTCCTCCCTTATCTAATAGAATCTTTCGCTCGTAATCCGTAATGGTCATTGCTTTCGGAGTTTTAACATCGCTGACCGGTTTTCCAGTGTCGAATTCATTAAAAAAATTCACATCTTTTTGATAAATCTTAGGATCTTTTTGTTTCAATGAAGCCAATGCCTTGTAGAAAGCCTCATCAAATTTTGGATTAATCACATCCTCATCTTCTGAAGATTCAGAATCACTGCTAGAGTCTGAGGCTGCGGCACCGTACGGGTTTTTATCCTTATCTGAAATTTGGTTGGCTTAGGCATACGTTTAATTGAATAAGAATGTGTCAATACTTACGTTTTTTCAATAACTCCTTTGAACGAAATTTATTGTACGACGTTGCGTATTCCTTGTTAGTGTTGAAGGGATTCTCGGAACCTCCGGCACCCTCCGAATCGGAATCATTATCAAATAGCTTATTTTGATTCATTCTAGCACGTGTATCTTATAAAAGATTTAAATAATAAAAAGATGTTTCGTTTATGACAAATGACATTGACAATTGGAATTGACGTTTTGTTTGAAAAGACCGCGTCTAATGCTTTATACCAACCAAAATCGAGTAAGTTTGTTGCAAAAATAAATTGTGTTGAGTAAATATGGCGCAAAAATACAAAAAATAGCAATTGTTCAGTTAAGTGGCAGAGTGAGCAAAAAAAGAGGATTGTCAGATGGGGTAGGGCAAATCCGAAAATACAAAATCCCAAGTCCAAACATTGTATTATATCGCATCGAAATCTATAGCTATCAGGAAGAAGGGTTAAAATTTAAAAATCAACTCTTTTTGATTTGTGGGGGAAAGTGTCGTGTTTAAGGGGGAAAGTTACAAAGAATCAAAGTATAGAGAAAATACCTTTTTGAGACAGGTATTGTAATTGTCGTTTAATAGTTCTTTTAACAGTACATTTAAGATTTAACCGCAAATGTTTATACTTAACTGGACATTTACATTTTAATAGAGAACTTTTCAAAGCATATTGTATTATTTTAATTGAGCGGTTTTGAAAAGCATATTATATTATTTTAATTGAGCGGTTTTGAAAAGTACCTTTAAAGCTTAATTTTAAAATCCAAAAGAGCAGATATAGGGGAGGCCATCCATTTATTACCAACTCTAAATAATGATTTTTTGTAACAGTTGTGTTGACCCAAAAATCATAAAAGGATGGTAATTAAAAAAACGAAATATTAAAAATTTAATAAAATGTATTTAGTCCCCACTCCGTAAACAAATATTAAACACCCTCCCCTAGGGTAAATATTTAGACGGCCCCAAGTTCGTGTAGACCGGTCTAGACTAGACTATGGCCGCGGTATGAAAGTTATTATAAATGTTAAAAGACTGAGTTATAAAATTCTAGTTGTATGAATATTGGCCGGAATATTTTATTAAAATTTAAAGTTAAAAATGGATGCGGGTTAAAATTTCCATCATTATATTTGAGAAGGTAGCAATATACATACAATTGCTAGCTGCACGTTTAAAAATATTTCAAAAAAATAGTTTTTTTTGGTATTAGGAATAGTTTAAAATAGTAATATTAACATTATTTGGTATATGCTTATTATTTATACTTATCTTATTATTGATATATAGAGATAGACACATATAAACATGTTGTTGTGTACGTAAATGATTAAGTATTTTAATGATATTATAAAACACGTGTTTAAATATAAACCATATTAATTCATCTGTGTTTACATTAAATATTTGCATTCATTGAATATAACCACTATAAAAGCTAAATCGTAATTGACAAATTATACACTATTCCAGTACCTATCAATCGATATAAACATGTTCAAAATACTGTTTTCATTGTTTTGCTTAATTGCTCTTATTGGCCAGGTAAATTTATTTTAACATACTTTTTTTTAAATAGTTTTAATTTTAATTTTATATTTTATATTTCTAGAGCATGGTTGAAGCTTCCCCAGAAGCTGAAGCTAAGCCATTTTTCTTTCGGCCAAGATACAATAATCTAGGACAAAGAGTTGGAATTTTCGGAAGGGTCCTTCCTGGAAAATAAAATGTATATTATATGTTACGCTAGGAATATATTTAATTATCAATTAAATTTGAAGATGCTGTAATTAATGATTCATTTTAGAGAAATAATAGAGACTAAATATCTAATAAAATATTTAACAACATTATTTATATTGTTTTTTTGATATATATTTATTACCTGGTAAAAGTATTGCAATAAAGCATACTCTCTCATATACAATAGTGTACTCAATCACACCCTTAAGACTTTTCAGCGGGGAAAATTCAACTCGAAATTGTACCTCAAACTAACTGCAGAATGTAACGAGGTATATGTAATCATCACAAAGGGCAAAAGTCTATTGGCATCGACTTTGTCCTTTCGCAGGACAACGTGTCATAATACATTACAACAAAATTGTCCGGAAATTCGTCAAAAGAAAGAAGAGAATAATACGGAATGACCACCTGGAACCATTTCCCCGATCGAAAAACTGTAATAAGCATTGCTGAAGATTGGGATCGGGATTACAGATTAGGAACCAGACTTGCGTCGTTAAATCGAATCCTTATTTAAATATAAGTATCCAAGAATGCCGTTATAGCTGACACTATTAGTTTCAAAAAGAATTTTCCAAATGTAGAACCTGTTTGTGTGGTCATATAATTAAAAAACAAGAAATTAGAAACAGATATAGGTCAAATATATAAAGCGACTATTAAACTAAAAGGGAAACATACTTTTAGGCTCCAAATTTCATTAATGCTGAATTATTATTATTATTATGATTATAAAAATAAATAGTTGTTAAAAAATAAGTGTTTCCGATGCGTAACTCTCAGAAAAACTTTTATATCATAAATAGTTTTACATTTTAAAAAAAAATATTAAAAATACACTAAAAAGAATGTTTAAAAACCATAATCTCTTTTCTCTTCTTCGCTCTATGTTTTGTTTTAAAAAAACACAATCTTCATCAACATATGGAAACAACATGATTTATTACAAAAAAACTTCAATAAATATAATTTTGCAATATGTGTATATAATATGTGACAGTCACTTGTCGAAATTTAAAATATAAATTATTTTCTTATAAGCAGATACATATTATTTTCCAAATCGAAATCTTAGAGGTCTTCCAAGTATTCCAACTCTTATTCCTTGTGGATTAAATCTTCGCCTTCCGAAAAATGGCTTAGCTTCTGCTTCTGGTGATGTTTTGGGAGATGCCATGACAATGCTCTGTATAAGTATAAAAATATATATTTATAAAATCCCTGTATTATATTTAATTATTAAAAGTACCTGGCTTATAAGTGCAATTAAACAGAACAAATAAAAAAGAATTTTAAACATATTCGGAATTTATTTTAAATTATTTATAAGTCAAGAAAGATACTCTTAACGGTTGTTGAGTGATTAATTTAAAATCGATTTAGTTTATATACCCGAAAAATGATCAACAAATAAAAATAAACAATACAAGCAATATAAACACTGAATAGTTTTTTTAACATGTTTAAAGTTACACATAAATATAAAATTATTATTCTATTAACCTATATATGTGATTATGATTACAAAATTGTAAACTCATTTTAGCAACTTTATTTAATTAGCCTTCATTAATTAGGTCACACATCATTTTTATTAGGTTGCACTATGTTTTTGATCAATTTTTTTTATCTGCAGTTTGCACACCGAATTGTATGCTAAATATGTTTATTTTCCCTGCGATTGGCCGCATCAAGGCAAATATACTTCAAAATTTCTGTGTAAATATAGATAAAAGCTCAAAACGTTTTTAAAATTTAGTAATCACATAATTTCCACCTGTGTTTGCTTTTATTGTTTACATTTATTTATATTCATCATTTCAAATCAGCATCCAATTTAGCTTACTCCATATAATTCAAATGTAATATTGTCCACCAAAGAATTTAAATCTACCACAAAAAAAAATACCTAAAAATTCAAAAATGAGCTCCTAATTATTTAAAAATATGTACCTACACTAATATGCTTCACGCATATTTACAAAAAGACCAAAAACTCTTTTATTTGTTCAGAAAAATACATTCTAGTTGGTCATCATTTATGTTTATGGAGCATGTTTTTTCTCTGTGAACACTGTAATTATATTTTAGGTGCACAATTTTTTTTTTGAGGATCAAATATATTTTTTTAAAAGCGATTTTTAAGCCTATCAAATCATCTTCACACAATAACCATAACTATTTTTCATACTTCTATAAATATATAAATATACATAGTTTAGAATATATTTTTAAAGAGAGTATCGAGTATATAGGTTCCTGAGATACTTAGAAAGACAGTTGTTTTACGACCCTAACTAAAAACTAGTAGTAGTGGACCAATAACCAGTTATTACACATACGAATAATAACTCAATTATAAAATAAAACCAATCTAAAATCAGAATAATTCTAAATTCACTAGACTCAAAATGTATAGCTCACAAACTCGTTTATTATATAAGTTTAGCTAATATCGAAATAAAAAGCCTATAAACAAAAATAGAAATTTCATATCAATTTATTTAAAAGTATATACTTCATATAGATAAACTTCAAATTTCTACATTATAACATGGAATTATAATACAAACATCTCTTACTAGTTTAAGTTTGTGCTTAATATTCTTTTAATAAATACCAAACAAAATATAAAAACGAAAAAAGTGCCTGATATTTGAACAGAATATTTATATAATTTATAGAATGGAAACTTCTTTCTATATCGACGGATGTAATTGGAGCGTATTTGGACTTTTCATCAGAGTTGGTATATTTGTTAACAACAAATTCTTCTGCAGACAATAACTTATTAATTGTCTACAATATTTTGAGTCCGCTGTTTTTTGACATTCTTTTTTTCTACAGATTTATCTTTTTTTTTCGATAAAATAAAAAAAATACACAAAAATGAGCATTTGTCTTAAAATAAGCTGAAATATGCAAAATTAGCAAAAAGAAGCATTTATATTAAAATAAGATAAAATAAGCCCTAACAAGTAGGCCTTAAATTGAGTGAATTTGTATGAAACGTATTTCTACCTTACTCATCTGAACGGTTGCCCAACAATAAGCTAGAGCTTATTTTTGGTTGCCCTAGTAATGAACAACAATAGAAAATTTAAAAAAAACATCTACAATAAATATAAATTTAAAGAATAAAGGATTGGTTAACAAAAAAATAATAATAATGCAATTTTGAACACTATATAAAAAGATATTTACCCACAATTATTGTATATGATATTATCATAATTAAACAATAAAAACTATAATACGTACATGAATATTTATTGGAAAAAACACATACAATTAGTAGAAAAAAACATTGCTTGTTTAAATCTTGAACTGGTGCAATCTTCGGTTGAGGTCTTCGAATTTCATGATCTTGCGAATGAAAAAGTCACCATAGCGATGCGATACCTTAGTGTCAGCAATATGAATCATTTCGTTGTCAATGTAAAAGTCCAGCTCGGAACCGGAAGCGAACTTTCCCTCCAAACCACTGGCACCCTTGGTCCAGACAATGTTCTTCATTTTGTGCTTGAAACACAGCAAATGGATTAGAAGATTTGACATCTTGCGCTCTTCGCCTTTGTTTTGTTCCATAAAAGAAGCTAGCTTAGCTAGCGGCAATGTTGTGTAGAGCTTCAAATACGAGCGGATGGTTGGCAATTCCATTTGAGTTTTAACTTCGTCCATGAAAACCTATAAATAATAAAATAAAAAACACATATTACAATTTTAATATATTATATATTTATATGCAACATTTACCTGAGTTTGATGATCCATTGGATCCTTGACATAGTCCTCAATTGGAGCATCAGCTGCAGGAGGACAAGGCGAGACAAACTTAGGACTTCCAAAGATGAAGAAGCTTTTGAAAACGTCTAAATCGCGGCATTGCATCTTGTACATATTATCATGGAAGTTCTTCTCTCTAATAAAAAATTCAGAATTTTTTAAGAAAATAAATCATATAAAGCAAAAATAAGACTTTTACCTCAAAACCTGTTGCAGAGACTCATCAATGCACTGAGGGTGCAATACCAAACAGATTGCCAACAAATGGTACATCTGATCAGTTTGCTTGTTGATTTGGTCGTTCTGGTAGGAGCGAGCGCTAAAAAAAATATTGATTAATATATGTTGTTTTAGCCTTATGTGTTTTTTACATACCTATACAACTGCTTCGTACGTTGGATGTAAAGTAAAATCGACGAGAATGTACGAATGGCGTCAGAGTAACGCCTCATCATTAAGTAAGCTAATCCAACGTAGTAGGAAGTTGAAATCTGACAAGCTGGGATGTGAGAGTACTGGCTCTTCTTATGAATCTCAATGGGTTCCAAGACCTTAATTGCTTGATAGTAGTCACCCAACAAGGAGTGGACACGCAGAAGACCAACCAAACTGAAGTAACCCAACATCTTGTAGAACGAGTGACGTCCAAATTCCCCGGCAACTGTTTCTGGATCACCACCGGCAGCAGTAACTTCCAATTGCTCTTTAATGTGTGACATGTCCACCAAAGAGTGCAGCACATTCAGAATGCACAATATATTCCAAACCTTGCTGTTACGGTTCAACAGTAACTCCATCTCTTCTTCGTTCTTATCGGTTAGCCTGGCACGGTATTGGGCAAAGTTTTGGAACTGGTATACGAACTCATCGACAAGTTCCCACAGCCAAACATCGGGCAATTCCAAGGTTACTGGAGTTTTTGCAGACAAAATCAAATTAAAGAAGTCACAGTAGTTGTAGAACGACTGCACACGTTGCTCGAGCAAGGGTCCTCCCGGGATGCGAGCGTAGATGTGACGATAGTACAGTTCCTTGTACAGAACCATGAATACTTCATCTTTCTCGATTAATGCAGACACTTCCTCCTCACTTGGCCAGGCCCTCTTTTCAAAATACTGCTCACTCAGTTTTGGAAAAGTGTTCTCGTACAGGTTCTGGATCTCGAACAGCACTCCTTCGTTGATGACATTTCGAAAGTATGGAATAAACTTCTTGACTTGATCTGGAATCTTGCTCACAATGAAGTTTCGCTCATACTCCATGTCCAGGTGTGGGTCGCCGGTATGGCCATCGTAATCGTACACATACTCCTACAAAGAATTTATACATTAGAATATTAGGTATTGTGTGTGGTTTCTCCACGAAGCAAGATGGCGAAAATTGTAGGTTATGTTTTGAAGAAAATATTGCACTTGTATTTAAGCCAATATTAGGAGATTTAGTCGGAAATTTTTATACTGCAAACTTACATTGTCATTATAGTCATCGGCTCCGTACATTTTTTGTCTGAAAATTGTCTTTTATTTAGTGAAAATTAAGAAAATCTTAAGCTATGACAGCAATCGACAAACCACACCGAATATTACAAAAGGTGCGAAAGAGATGCTTGTTGTAAAATGTTTTCTGATGTCTTGGCAAAACTGTCAAATGCACATTCGCCGCAAAAGCCGTGAAAGAAACAAATAAGTTACAATAGAAAAATGTACATCTATTACTTTTATTTCGATAATTTATCATTTCAATTTTTTTTATATATTTTGAGATACTTATTAACTTGACATACATAAGAAGTTCAACAAGGAAAATATTATTTTAGCGCGAAGAATATAATATATAAGTTTTCGTAATTTTTTACTTTGAATTTAATAAATAGTTATATTGTCTTTGTTTGGTTTTTTCAAGGTTTTTTTTTACTGGTAAGCTTGTTTTAGCAATTTGATTGACGGCTAGAGATTATGAAAACGTTTTTTAGAGAAAATACGAAAAAAAACAAGAAATTAGGGTACACATTTTTTTATATAACTTTTCAGAATAATATTTCCACTCGCATTTCCATTGCTAAACATATTACGTTTAAAATTATTAAACAAACAAAACATTTTACACATAATTAAGAAAATATTTAAAATGTATTTCAAGAAATTAAATACTAATAGTTCGTATATGATTTATTGTGAATCATTTTTAATTATACACAAAGTTAGTGCTGCCAGTGTTGCAGCAGATCTTTTCTCGTCTTTTTTGATGTTTTGACACTACCTTTATTTTGTCACTGTCATTTGTTACAGTTTAACTTTCAAGATCAACATAAATATATATATAAATCTATATGTATCTCTTTGTCGCCTTTAGCCCGATGACTAAATAATATCTACCTTATTTATAATCAGTTAAAAATTAAAACATTATCAGTCAATTGGAATGGAAGTACTCCTAACGCCCATGATTAAGTAGAGTTCCAATACAATAAACGTATTTGTCGGACAACCGCGGTCACAGCGCGATGATTTAAATTTAAATCAATCTATACTTGCTGCAAATCTGCAAATTTCGATTATTTATTTCGTTATTTTTATTAAGTGCGCATTGTTTTGGTCATTTGTTTGTTTTTATTTTGTCACTTAAAATTGTGTGTGCATGAGTGTAAAATGGCTGACGATAATAATGTTGTGCTACAAATGCAAAAAGGTATAAATTCCGGAAATCACGATGAAAACGGCTCTGACAATGATATGATGTTCAGTCCTATTGTGGAGTTAAGAGGTTACCTGTGCAAATGGACAAACTACATACACGGCTGGCAGCCCCGCTACATCGTCCTGAAGGACAGCACTTTGTCGTATTACAAAAGTGAAGAAGATAGTGAGTTAGGCTGCAGAGGTGCCATAAGCCTCCACAAAGCAACTGTTAAGGTACAGTATATTTTACCCTATTCTATAAATATATACTATTTTTTGTTACTATTGAGTGCACACCCATATTTCGATCCAATAAATGTACACATTTTGTTCTTTGTACAATTTAATTACTTGCAACTTGCTTACATTTTTCAACATTTTAGTGCAGTAATGATAAACCATAGAAATTTATATGATAAACATAAAATATGAGGACATGTGACTCATTTTTTTATCTATTTCTTTATATTTTTATGTACCTATTGATAACAAATTTATATTTTGAATATTATTTTTTATGTATTTGAATATATATATATATATATATATAATCAAATCATTTTTGAATTGATTACACGCTTTGATTACCACACCAACCATTTTTATAGCATTTGTGTTCTACATTCTTTAATATGATTTTTTTAAAGACAGAAATGCATCAATGATTATTGATCGATATTTAATTGGCTACAATAGCATTTAATTGAATCGGAATGCAAAATAATAGAAATGATTGTTATGAAGAGCCCTCTGAACAGACAAACATATTTTAATAAATTTTTGTTCGTTGATAAATATACATACAAATAATTTAATTACAATAAAAATATTACCATATTATATTGCACGCTTTATTAGATGATTAAATAATACACACACTTATGATATCACACTATCGAGTTAAATTGTATACAAGTACGATTTTTAAAATAATACAATATTTGATAATGAAACTTTTCTATTAGAGTCCCGACTTTGACGATTGCAGATTTGACGTTTCCGTGAATAACTGCGTTTGGTATTTGCGAGCAGAGACGTCTCAAGATAAGGAAAACTGGGTAGAGGTGCTACAGTCGTACAGGGTGAGGAGGAATTTTTGTTTCACCACTTTGACTTTTTAGAACTAACATGTTTTTGTTTGTAGATTGGAGGAACAGGTGGCACAGAGACATCATTGCGTCGTCATGGAAGTACGGTATCTCTGCAATCAAACACCCTTTCCATAGCCAGTGGAAGTAGCTTAAAACGCGCAAATCGAAGCCTTCGCGAAAAAGTTAACGAAATCGATACATTCAAAGATATTTTGGTGGGTCAAATCGAAACCTTACAACGGTAAAATAAAATAACAAGATTCATGTTTCCGATAGCCATATTTACAATACTTCTGTAATTATTTTTTTAGATATTTTGATGCTTGTGCTGAAATCACTGAAAATGAAGGAACAATTCTGGATCTTGGTGACGGTCTTCAACCAATTGATTTTAAGGTAAGTTCATAATAACTGATGCTGTTTGAGAACAAATCATAATTTTTAAAATCTGCACTCAGGGTGAATCGATAACCTTCCGAGCCACAACCGCCGGTGTTTTGACAACTCTGAATCACTGTCTTGACATTATAAATCAACGTGACGAATGCTGGAAAAAAAGAATTGACAAAGAGATCGAACGCAGACGAAAGTCCGAAGATTTGTACAAGTATGTGAATATTTTCGAAATTGAATTGCGCAATATTTGTTTCTATATTTAACTTGAAGAAAATACAAGGATGAATTGGACAAATCTCAAATTACCTCTTTTCCTGGACCAGATTTTGAGGTATGTTTTTTGAATTAAATACCAAATAGCTGATACAAATAAGGTCGATTAAATGTTGAAATCAACTATACATTTAAACCATTTCAATACAATTCTTATAATAACATAAAAATGCCTGCAAAAAAACATTTGAAACAGGTGTTACACTTATAAATACTTAAGTCATTATATTACCTTTTTGGTTTTAATAGTTTTAAATAATTCCTTCTACTCACATGGCACAATGTATACATGATTTTTATTTTACATCTTCTTATCAGTATACATTTTTTTATAATAGTATTTTATGGTCATTTGGAAATATGTTTTAAATACAGTTTTACGTATATTATTGGTTTAGTTAATCATCGTTGTATTGACCCACATTCACAATCCATTTGTTGGATACAATTTTTTTTTAAATTACTTAAAATCGAATGCCCTAAAATTTATATTGAATGGTTTAGCATTCATCTAATTTGTGATAGTAATTTGTAATGTTTTGTTGTGGGTTCATGGGACATTTTAAAAGTAAAAATCGGATTGATAAATTTAATTTTGCTATTTTTTTTGATTTTTGTGACGTCACATATGCAAGATGTATAAAAAAGTCACTCACTAGATGAGAGCACAAAAATTAACCCTTTATGACTACACTATGACTTTATATATATTTTTAAAAAAATACATTAAAGGAAGCAAGGATTTAAACATTTATCTACGCTTTTAAAGAAAATACTTCATGTAAAAATCACACATCCCGGCAAAAAAAAACATTGTAAATATGTGTAAATACATGCAGCCTTTTAAGTTTTCTGTGTCCTAGGAGCTTATGATGAATTGAAATGGATTTTTTCTATACCAAATTAAAAAAGAACACCTTTCACTATTTATTATGCAAGAGAATTCCAATTTGTATAAAAAATATAAAAGTCAAATTTTGCAGTATTTTAAAAATCATTAATCAATATTATTATAATATAAGAAAATATGTTTCTTTATATCAACACACACCTCTTAAATGACTAAAATAAAATGACTGCATTTTCGTAACGAAATAATTGAAGCTTACATACTGTTATGCCTACTTGTTGTTATTATAGTTACATAGGTACTCATGTAAATGATTTATGTAATCATATTGATATAACACACATAGCTAATCTAAGTGCGTCGAGTCGGTGTGCAGACGCTCTAAGCATTATATACACGCATAACTAATGTAGTATTCAACAGCAGTTACGTGAATAGTGCGTTACCTTGTGGCTCTTGTTTCTGAAATTCTACCTGAACTAGGTGCTCTGAGCAAAGACAATTTTAACCTGTTGAGCTTGCATGTATACAATACTATACTATTTTGGCTACAAATGATCCAATAAATTGGACAACAACCGTCACTCATTTGGATGAAGTAATTAGGTATATTTTATATACGTGTGTCTTCAAAGCAAAGGTCAACACTCATCATTTATGCTTGTCTCGGATTTTTGTGCAACTTCTGTGCATTGTATAAGGAATGTATCATATATATATATATTTGCAAGTTTATGCATTGAATTATCGATGGTTTCGTATTTATTATTTCAAATCAAAGCAATTTACTGATCAAAATAAAAAAGGGTTACTGAACGTTTAATGTTTGTAAAATTACGTAGCCCGAATATTTACAATCACAACAAATGTTATAAAACTAAAGTTTAAGATTACGAAATCGATATTTGCATGGTGTTATTTAACCGTTTTTATGTTCATGTCTTTCTTAAAAATCGTAAATAACTTTTTGTTTGCTAAATACAGAAAAATAATGTTTATTATCTATTCCAAATATTACTGCTTAAGAACTTTGCGTATTTTATTTATGTTGACCACATAAAATGTATACATTGTACATTGATTTTTTTTTCAATCCCATATACATAACATACATAATAAAGTATATGACATATAAGCATATACACATGTATACTTATAAATATGTATGCGCGATTCGCCATCTCTACGTTTTATTAGCACCATTGATTGGTGTTATGTACTTAAACCAAAATTCACGATCTAGCAACAATGCTCGCTCTTTCGCTAAGGCAGTCTTCGCCTGAACTTCGTCGAGTTATGTTTATATATTTTTTTGTTGTAAACTTCGGTGGTCGTGAATTTTGTACCTACCTGTAGCTTACGCGTACCGGTGGCGGTGATATTTATTAAGGCGAAATATTATTAGACATTTTTGTTACCGATCAGATTAGTACATCATATTATTTCTGGCAGAAAGTCTTATGTACAACACCTGAAGATGCCTTCGTCGTTGGCAGTAATTTATCGTGGATTTAAGAGTCGTTTTGTAAGTGATATCATTGACGTAACCAATAAATTGATTGTTTAATAAAAGAGTGTCGAAAATGGTGGTGCTATATGCGCTATTGAACGTATTTATTCTTTACATTCGAGATGTTCTTATCTATATACAGCTGTATTTATGGAAACAAACTGATTAGTATCAATTATAGAGACGGTTCGGTCTTATTTGTTTGTTCTTTAATTGTTTACTTATATACATTATATATGTATTGTATATATTGTATTTTATTATATATATAGTTTGTTAGTCGTGACATATAGTCAGCTAAAAGCTACATTAAGCAAAAAAAGCAGAGATCATACGTTCTTTAAAATAATATTTTTAATTCACTCGCATAATTTTAAGTATACATATCTATGTATATTTATATTATTTTACGGATGCGATAAAAAAAGTTTTAATTCAACTCTATTTGTGTTGTTGCTTTATGAATTTCGTTTTAATGCGACATTTATTTATACTCGACTATAAAAATATATTATTTTATTTTGAATATTTTACGCATTAAGCCTCATACAAAGAAAACAAGAAAACAATTAAAACCAACAATAGAAACATTCGATTTTGATGAATAATTAAACTGTATATTTATAAAACGGATTAGTAATTAAATCACCAAAGTCAAACCAAACTTAATACACATATTTAGAATTAAACTGCAATATTTCATAAAATTATAAATACTCTCACAGTTATTTTTGATATACATAGTAAAAAGAAGGAATTAATATTTAAATTATTTTGTAACTATAGCATATAAAGTTAAACACCTACATATTAATCTCCTAATCTGATATTTAATTAGAATATACATGTACGAAAAATAGATGAAAAACTATTAATATGTGTTCGTGTTCAAAACTCTATCTAATTTATTAGATCACTTGTTACACACCAAAACGTTGTACAAGAATTGTTTCAATGTCGGGGCCACAACATTAAAAAAACAATAAAAAGTGTAATTGTTCACAATTGTTTAACGATTTATACAACAGCGCATTGTTATTAAAATAGGCTCTTAACAAAATATTTAAATTTCTTCTATATGAGTGCCAACAAAACTCTACACGTTGAGCGAATATTTGTTTATACAGTACTTATTGAATATATATATGTAAATTTTACAGGAAGGCCCTCACTCGACGTTCCCGGAGGATGAGTTCTTTGATGCAGTCGAGTCCGGCCTAGAGAAAATAGAAGTGGATCGACAACTCAGAGTACGTCTGAGGCTGCAATCACAACAGGTAAATATTTGTATTCGTATATTATTTTTATTACATATTTAACAATGAGTATTGTATTTTGGTTTTCAGTCACAAATTAGTACGGCTAGTTCTGTATCAAAAATTGAATCCGATGAAAACCAGCAGAGTGCTTCCGAGTTTGGCACAGGCGGTCTGGCTAAACTGCACAGACTTTGGCCACAGGTATGTTGTATTATTATTAAATTGATTTTAGGCAACGTAACTAAAATTTGTTTTTAGATTGAGAGTATATGCTCGCAACAGCTGCATTATGCTCGTCAGGGAGTAGGGGAGGGTGATAATGGATGGCAATTGTTTGCCGACGAAGGAGAATTGAAAATGTACAGACGGGAACAGGAACTCGACGGTATGGTTGTGGACCCATTGAAGGCATGCCATATGGTAAAGGGAGTATCGGCAAAAGAGATGTGTCATTACTTCTTTATGCCCCAATATAGAAACGACTGGGAGAGTAAGAATATTTAAATTAAATTTAGATCAAAGTTTAAACTTATTTTTACTAATAGCCACGCTAGAAGAGATGACAATTCTAGAGAACATTTCACCAGATACCTTAGTTTTCCTTCAAACGCACAAACGTATATGGCCAGCTAGTCAAAGAGATGCTTTATTCTGGTCGCATATGAAAAATATAAAAGACGATTCCGATCCAGATGTGCACGACTCGTGGATTGTGTGCAACCATTCAATCGAACATGAAACATATCCTGTAAATATAAAAAATATTGACGTTTATATTCAAATACAAATATTTAAATTCAATATTTATTACAGCCTGCAAACGCTGGAAAGTGTGTTCGAATTTATCTCACTGTGATATTAGTATGTCAAACGTATTTAGCTCCTGTCAAAGATGGACAGGAAATATCCAGAAATGATCTGTCCTGCAAAATTACTTACTGTTCCGTTGGTATGTACATATTTATAAAAAAACACTCGACTAAAATGTTTGCTAATAATTGTAGTAATTTTACAGTAAATCCTGGCGGCTGGGCACCAGCATCCGTTTTACGTGCTGTATACAAGCGTGAATATCCAAAGTTCCTGAAACGCTTTACAAACTATGTTGTTGACCAATGTAAATCCAACCCAATTATGTTTTAAGGAACATCGATTAACTGTCTGCCATTTTAGCTGATTTATTAAGTATACAAATTGAATTTAATAAATATAAGTAAAAAAAAAACAGAAAATTGTTTATAATTTTACAGCTTTGCGACAAATACATAACATATTTCGGTATGTTTTCAATAATAAGTAAATCTGTTAAATATTTAAAGAACATTAAGTTTAAATATTCTTTGCAGTCATAATTTTATTTTCAAATGAATTCTTTTAAATATAAATTATAAATAAAATAATATAAATTTACAATGTGTGGAATTGTAAAAAAAATAACTATTGTTTTATCATATTATTTTTGATAACATTTTAAACACATTTCTTTGCAGTACGTCCATGGAATTTAAATGTATGTAATTGCCTTTACAAATACTGCAAATACTGTAAAATTATCATAAATAAAAAAAACTACATAAAAATAACTTTACCGATGTTCTCAATTTGACTATAATCGTCTGGAAAATGTACCGAGCTTTGTATTTAGTTTTTATTTGATCAAGTAGAAAAAATTACAGATTTGCTTTAATAATTACAGATACACAGTAAATTATAGTATATATAGCCAATTATACATATTAACTACAAGCTTCTTTGTTTTTGTGGTTTGTTTAAATTATGTTGCGTTTGTGTTCTTATTAGGAGCAAATTTCTTTCAATAGGGTAGAGAAACACTACGCTTGTCGGTTTGGTGGTGTGAGTTAAATGTCTTTTAGTTGGAAGACAATTCTTGCAGAGTAACAATTTGTTAACGTAAAGCAGTTAACGAACCAAATAAAAACAATACTGTTGATTAGTTTTTTTTCTTTTTAACATAAAATTCTTCTGATTCTTTAACTTAGCCTAATTAATTTGTGATTTCTCACATTCTAGGCTAATGCGTATTATTTCATTTATAATTTAACACTAAAACATTATTATTTTGTTCTAACTGTACAAAGCGTTTGTGTTTACTAATTCAAATATGCAATTAGCATTTTCAAAACACTATTATTCTGCTTCTTTAATATTATATTTTATTATTTGTGTATTATGTAGTATATATCTAAATGTTACAATAGTTTTGTTTTTCAAAAAATAATGTACATGGTTTATTTTGATATTTTTTTTATTATGAAAATAAAGTGCAGAAAGATTTACCAATTATTAGATTCCAAGGTAAAGAAGATTCTTCTTGCAAATCAGGCTTTTATATCTACCTCAACGTACAATGAAACTCCTCAGTAGAAAAACAGTCTTTTGATCAAACGAATATAGATACGCAAAACTATTGATTATTTTTTTTATAACAAATGTGTAAATAATTTTAAAACTATTTATAGTTGTCTGCAAAAAAACTTAAATAAAAACAAATAATCATTATTCAAAATAACTCTGTGTTTTGGATACGTTCTGCACTTCATTATCAATTTTATTAAAATTCAATTTATCACTTTTACTGTGGTTGTATTGTTAAAATGTAAATACAATTATGTAACAATGTCCAAAAACAGTTTCAAATTATAACAGTGTGTGCAAGCAAGAGCTTGTATCTACTGTTTTCCCAAAGGTTAACAAAGAGTGCGTTTAGAAATGCAACATATTAATCCTGGGCAATGAGGACAACATTTCATATAAGCTGCTGCATCTTATCTGCTCCGCTCTTAAGAAACCGTTTTATGTTTGCTAAGTTTTGTATTTTGTTTGGACACTCACTACTATACATTTATTGTTTATACATTTAAAAGCATTGTTTTTATGCGTGTGTGTGTGTGTTTTTGTGAGTTTGTAGAAAAAAGAAACCGGTATAACAAAAATAGAATATGAATAATTATATTTTTTGTAATTATTTTACCTTTGAAATATTAATAAAATATAGCTTTTGTAATACAAGTGCTAAACGAAGCGCAGTAATGTTATACAGTACAACTGGAATTGTGTAAACATATACGGAATTTTACTGCTATACAAATACAAAAGTGTATAGTTTATATTAATAACAAACTAGTAAATAGACTTGTGTCAGAATGAATAAATACAAAAACACAACAAATGACTTTAAAAATTTGCAAACTATTTACAAGAATACATGAAAAATTAAATAAAGTATCTAATTATTACTGTGTTGAATTGGAAAATATAAAAATAATTTTTAGGTAACATTTGTAATAACGTCAACAGGTCTATCACAGCAGCTCGCTTCGTGAAAACAGTTTCACTGTTATCGAAATTTGTTGTTGCGGAAGAATTAATTGCGACAGTCAAATATATGTGTATGTTTTCTAAAATGTGTGTCCATTGCAATTGTCATGGCCTATGGAACCTGATGAAAATAAATCAAAATAAAAAATAAAATTAGGAAAACAAATATATACGGATAATGCAATTCGCTAGATTACCTTGTCAGATGTCGACTTCCTTCGTGCACAGCCATTTCGGTTGTCTTGAATTCGTTCAACTCTTTTCGTATAGCCGCCTTATCTTTGGGCGTCAGTCTCGTCCATGGCTTGTCGGCGCGTCGATCGTAGTCGTGAGCCTGCGTCACTTCAATGTAATCATTGAATCTTATGATTTTTTTCTCCTTGAGCTCGTCGACCGTCGGCCGAAAACTAAGCTTTCGCAACAGGTAACGTTTCTTTTCCTCTTTGAGTTTCTTTTCGTCGGCGGGTGATTGACCTAAAAGCAATGGGACAACATTGTTTAGACTTTACGATAAACAAATTATAAGATATTTTACTACTTTTCAGAATATTTCTTTCTATAAGCTCTTCAGGCGTCGGTCGAAGCGACAGACGCCTTTTGAGCCTTGCACCAATTGCTTCTTTTGACTCTTGCCGTTCGTTTTCGGATTGCATATGTAATATGTTTCGGCTGATCAGCTCGTCCATGTTCGGACGCATGGCCAGCTTCAGCGATAAACTTTCCTTACGGGTAACCTTAGCCTGGCCATCGGGCTCATCACGATACAGTATAGGACCATCACTTTGATCACTGTCGTTGTCATCGCGAACGAGGTAAGGCCTATTATTTTCCTTGTTCTCGATTGTCGACGGCAGTCCAACTGCAAAACGTATCGGTCGACTGCTAGAAACGATACAAATTTAAGCACAAGAAAAAAAACATAAAAAATAGGTAAACAATAACTAAAATCAAAGTAAATACATTGTGCAACATAAGAATTTTGAAATATAAACAAAAATGTGATCGTATCTAAAATATTCATAATCATAATAGTAAAAAATAGAGGCAATAGTAAAAAGGCTATAATAGAGACAAAGTGCAACAGATGAGAAGAATACAAACGTAAACATATTATTTGTGAGTAATTAAAATAATATTTAAATCAAAACTATTGATTTATAGAATAACCAAATTATTTCCATGCAGCATTTGTGCATTAATTAAATTTAAAAATAAAGTGATAATACATCCATTCCATTTACCATATTCTTATCCGAGGCCGAAGAATTGGCCTACAAATTTGTTTGATTATAATTGAATAAAATGTTATGTTATTTTGGTTTGTATTTGATTTGAAGTCATTTAAATCCGTCTGCTCATTATTTAATATAATTAAAATAAACATTGGACGACACATTTTCGTAGTGTAATGAAAATGAGATTATAGGTTTGAATTTGAACACACATACACACCGAAGAAAGATATAATGAACTTACTTGAGAGATGAATTATTTTCTTGCCGCACTATCAACGGCCGATTTGTGGTGTCTTGAGTAGGTGTACCTGGACCGGAAGTCGGCTTCTTTTTTAATGCAGACTTTTTTGGAACTGCGTTGAGCACAGGCTCCTTTGCCGGAATCTCTTCGACGCGCAAAGTATCTATATTTGGATTTGGTTGCTGCATTGAGAACATATATTCTTCTTCTGAGTCAAGTTCGTCCTGATCGGGGTCATCTTGATCTGTACATACCAAAAAAATGCGTTGATTAGTTGTATTCAATAGTAGTAATAAAAAAAGAAATGAATTTACCGTCATAGTCATAGTCATTGTAGTTCAATTGACTCTGTTGCATGTTGTGGGTGTAGTTTGAGTTCATCATTTGAACTGCTTGCCCATGTGCTCGACCGGCTATTAAAGTAGGACTGGGTGTCGAAAACATCGGTGGCGGTGGTATAGGTCCAATTTCAGAAACTGGAATCGGTGGTTCTGGAAGTTCCGATAACAAAATATGGCTAGGAAGCTGATGGTGATGATGGTGATTATCAGAGTGTGGTGGTGGTGTGCTACCCGGTTGCCCGGTACCCTCATCTGTAAAAAAATGAATAAATGTATAGGATAATATAATAATTATTAAAAGTAAACATGAATTCTTACAATGATCACCATGATAGCATATAACACGACGTGAGTTCTTGTTCTGCCCTAAGGAATTTGGACGCTCTAATTTTGGTGTCGAATTGTGATTACTGCCTCCACTGAGCGGTGGTATCATGGATTGCTCAGAGTTAGGCGAAAGGGCACCATTGCCTCCGGAGGAAGCATCAGTCTTGTCTTTTCTTGGTTCTGCAAATATAAAAAACGGCTATTAACACAAATATATTTTATAAAAGTCACAAATGATATGCACCATATTATACAAAAAAACAATAGGAATAGTAAAATAATGATGGATAATATAACTTATTTTCTTATGTGTTAGAGTTCAAGATCATTTCTGCACATCAGTTCGCATAGCAGGATAATGACATTGGACGCTTCCTGAGATAAATCCTAACCTTCACCGCCACCTTCACCCACATAACCCGCGACCATTGCGAGCATATGCTATTACCCATTCGCATGCGCGGCCATGGAACCAATAGCATAAAAGTCACGGTCAAATCATTACACATGGATTGAATTGTATATAATGTGTCATAATATATATTAGGGATTTATTGTTTTTAATATATTAATAATATATAATATTTTTTATTAAAAATCTACGATTAGTTATTGGACAATAATAACAAAATGATCTCTTTCAAAATTTGATTCTAATAAATAGTAACAAACAAAATAATAAATCGATACAATTAATTTTATGTGTTCTATGCCCTTAAAAAATAGGATTTCTCCAACCCTTAAAAAAAGAAGTTTGTATGGAGGATAACTTTATCATTAAAGCCGAATCTCTTTCCAACGAGCATTTTTTTAGGGTTTGGAAATAGAAAATATACACAGGAATATATGAAATATGTTGATGTCAATGGAAAAATATATTTTTTAAATGTAGAATTTAGCCAAGGAGATTTCACACATATGTCGTAGTAAAATAGCTTTTTTTGGCCATTTTACCGCAACCTGGTCCAACCTGGTCTTTAGGAAGATAATCCACTAGCAGCACAATGTTTATTTATTTACATTTACTTCATTCACCAATTTAACATGATTAGGTGAAAAACGGAAACGAGAATATAAATTTCTTGAAATTTGGTATAATGGCTAATGAAAAATGAATTAGAATCATGTTTGAAGAAAAATGTAAGTTAACCAAATTGAAAGTTCCTTTTCTGAAAACTATCATTTGTACCAAAACAAAAAACATATTTTCACACAATAAATAAATTTTGTGCCAAAAAAATGTATTAATGGTAACAAAAAATTATTCATGGTAGCAAAATATTTTTCTTGGTAACAATATTTTTTTAATTGTAAAAAAATAATATATTTTGGGCTAATTTTTTTAAAAGACAAGATTTAGAATAACACAATATTTAATAATGCACAAAAAAGAACATTTTTCAATGCTTTTTAAAATAATTCCAAACATCGCCTATTTAAAAAAAAAGTTAAGTACTTTTTGTGCCAATATAATTCTAACGGGACAATTTTAGAAAGCTTAATATACATTCTATTTGAAAACACTGAAACTCATTAAAATATTGTGTAACATATTTTTTTTGAAAATTCATTTGCAGTCAAAATAATTAACTATGTTTAAAGTCACAAGTTGTCAACTGTCAATATCAGTGGTGATTCGTGATTGTTTATTTAAAAAACAGTACATGTAAATTGTACGTATATGTATATACTGGGTATGTATATAATTATTATGTATATAAATTCTAAACGGTTACCTTGAACTTGCAATGTTCATGCCAGGCACATTGTGTATAAATATATATAAAAAACACGGGGTATTCACAAAGTTTTTTGAAGAAAAAGGTTTTAAAAAATAATAAACAACGACGAGCAGACATATGAGCCAAGACAGTGTCGCCAACAACAATATTTCATAAGGCATAAGCGCTAAAGTGATAGCAAAATGTATATTAAATTCTTATAGCGCGCTGCTGCGCGATTTTCTTTTGGCGCTTCGCACCGTTTTTATTAAAGCAACAAAAAGCAATCAATACAATAATGTTAATATTTAATATTTTTTCAAATGGCGGATTTGTATTTAATTCTGCTTTATGCGAGTAGATACAATACCGCTATTTACTTAAAGTACTGGCGCCTTGGACTTTAGCGCTTATGTCTTGTAGCTCACTAGTCCTTGGTACATTATGCGGATATGGGACTGGCGCTTCTGTCCCCACACAACATCAGTAAAAAATCGATATAGTTATTTATTAGTTTTTATATTTGACTGTTACGTTTGAATAAAACTTTTTTTATTTAAAATTGAAATAGTTAGATGAAAAATATATATTTTTTAAGAATATTTTATATTTTTAAAAATGATTTAAAAAAAACTGCCTAAAAGCACTTTAGAACATTTTCTTTGAGAAACATTAACATAAACACCCAAAAACACTTAAAAAATATACATCCAGAACCCAGTTTCGGTACAAAATTTATAGTTTTACAAAATTCTTTGTTTTTAATTCTTTTTTTATATAATATTCTGTTTTTAAAAAAATCTGCTATTTCAAATTTATGCCTTTTCAAAATTGTGAAATTTTTTTTAAATTTTGTAAACCTGAATCCAGAATTTGGAAACAAGAATTTAAAAAAGCAAAAAAAAAACTGAATTTTTAATCACCCATTTTATTCACACTTAATCATTGGGGGCGATTACAATTGAAAAATTTCTGAAATTTTTTCTCATATATTACTTTTACTATGAATTGCCATGATTCTAAAAATTTCCAAAAATTGCTTAAAATCCATTTTTGCATTGCTTGAATGTAATTTTAAAACTACTATGATTTAAAATTGCAAATCATAATCGCCCCCATGGCCATATAAAATTTACGCCCTTTTATTCCAATTACGGCTTCTCCCACAAACTTGATCTTTGCACAACCTGTAATTGGAAGGGATCTTTTTTTAAAAAAGACATTTGACATTATAATATTTTTTTAATATTTTTTAAATAAAGAAGTTTCCTACAAGCCTATAAAATATAAAATATCTCGAAAACTATAGATATTTTTACTAAGGTCACATTTCGATTTTATTTCATATCCGACTGTATATTAACGAAACACTTCCGATTCTAAGGTATAGCAATATCGCTATATTTGCATTAAGTGCAATTAAATATGAAATACCTCTGGCCGACAAACGCCTGAAACCCGGTGGTAGAAATGCAGCTGGTGGAGTAATTGGCGGCGCCGGTATTGCATCCCAGCATGGAACAATATTCTGCTGTTCACGATCTCGGTAGAGTTCAAGATGATGTTTCTCGCATCGACGACGCCGTCGAATACTTGGAGTCAAGGTTTTAACAGATGCCAAAAAACCGACTCCGCTCATTTTAAGAGATTCAATATTTAAAGTATATTTTCAAACTCTATATGCACTCTCACTGCGCGTGGTATATGCATGAAAAAGGTGAGTTGGTATGCGTCATTGGAAAAGTCTACCACATAATTTTTTTCTGAGAACCTAATCACAAACTTTATTAAAAACACTCATTTTTATTTAGAACTCAGTCCATGTAGAAAAGGATATATTTTATTTATAATTAAATGAAGTTCTGTTCGGGAAGAAACACGAAAAAATGGAATTTTGGTTGACGAGATTAATTTTATATCAATTTATATAAATGGCAATAAATATTGTAAATTAAATCTTGACATCCCTTAAATGATATGCAACACAAATGATCAAATGTATTTTAAACGACCTTGTGTCAGAAAAACCACCACCCACCCGGAAAGCTTTTCTATATAAACGAAGAATACACGCGCTCAAATTTCACGCAATTGACACGGAAATGCTGTGCGTAACCAATACGCAAAATTAAAAGGAACACCTCACCATCAAAAATCTCCATTTTTTCGGTATACCCATTCCATAAGTATGATTAAATATTGTTTGCATGCTTGAGTGTATTTTCTTATTGGTATATACGCACGAAATGCGAAAAAGCCAACACAGTTTGTGTGTGTGAGTGTGTGTGTGTGTGTGTGCGAAGCGACGCAACAAATCCCCAACGGGGTGAAACGGGTGGTGGTTTTTAAGAGGAACACACAACGTTATGATTCTCTGCACGCGCCAAGACTTATGAATTGGGATGAGTACACGGGCGGCGTTCAAGGTCAACCAATCAGGCAAATAAAAGGCGTGTATCGACCGAAATATTACCGTTTCTACATGTGTGAGTTCCAAAAACAACGAACGCCCTTAACGGAGTGCGTTAGGCAAACAAGGAAATGAAAAAAAAATATATACAGATGCTTTTACAATTTTCCGAAAACACGTATACTACTAAAAGAGAGATTTTCTCTTGTACCGGGAAAATATTTTAACAATACCGAACAAAGCAACGGCGCAATAACACTTATACATATATATATATATATAACATATACTATACTTTATTTATACTAGACACTTTATAGTTAGAGTATAAAAACACTAAATCACTAGTAACAACGAGCACTTTATATTATTTATTTGGTTTGACTATAAGGTTATTAGACTATTGAATTGTTTTGGAGGGGGGTAGGGAGGAAATTTTGAATTTGGTTTTGGGTTTAATTCAAAGAAATGTCTGCTTGATATGCTGGTGTCAAACGACGCCAACACACTGAAAATACTTCAAAACGAAACGAAAGCAGGGAAACAACTGAAACACAAGACACAACGTCGTTTGGCGGAACCAACATTTTCGATGGTGGCGCTGCGAGGAGCGGAGGAGGCTGCACGCTGGTGTTGGTGCTCTTCGTGTACACATTTCAAGGATATACGCGTGTGAGCATTTCGTCTCATTTGTTTCATTGTGTTTGTGGCTGAAATACATATACGTATCTACTCTCACACACACACACAGACACATATACATATACATATACATATATATTATACTGCACTGGTTGAAGCTTGCCGCATGAATGTTATATACCAAAGTTTGTATGTGGGAGAGAATATTTCATTTTCCATTTTCTCTGAATGTGAACTTGGGAAATACACACACACACACATAAAATATATATACTTATACAAACACACAGTGTGTGTGCGAGTGTATTTATGTGTATTTTGTATGTTTCAAAAATGCCGCATAACTTGTATTCGGAGTGCCAGATCGAACAGGTCGCTGGTACGCAGTCAGAGTAAATATTTTCACATTTTAACACATACTCAAAATATGTATAATATATTATATATATACAATTATACATACACGTATATATAATCAGAAATGTGAATTTTTGAAATCAGAATGAACCCAACATTTTTCTTTTTATATATGTATATAAATATAAGTATTAAAGTAATAAAAGCGTGAGCTGCGTGCGTTGCGGGTATGTACGACACTAAATAGTATAAATGTATATGCACGATTGTTTTTGAGTGGCGATCAAAATACTTGATGAAAGTCAACCTATTTATTTTATAATTAAAAAATATATTTATAGATGCGGTTGTTTTTGTGCCATCACATAGTTTTCCTGTTTAAATATGTATATATATATAAATAAACAATAAAACTAAGAAATCACATTTCACATTTTCGATCGATTCCTTTTAAAGATAACCTATGATAAAGCAAAATCTTTTAATTTTTTATCCTTTTAAATAATTCTTGTTTTATCAATCCTCACTTTCCCATCTTATTTATAATATGAATGTACTACGATTGGCCGAATGATACGATTTGCCGGATTACGATTGGCCATATGATACAATTCGCCTGATGATACGATTGGCCGAATTTCGATTGACCGAATGATATGATGGCCGAATCACTATTGGCCGAATGATACGATTGGTCGAATCACGATTGGCCAAATCATACGATTGCATGAATCATGATTGGCCAAATTTCAAGCAAAAACAAGCAATAACCCAATAGTAATTCGGACAATTGTATCATTCGTCCAATCGTATAATTCGGCCAATCGTAATTAGGCAAATCGTATAATTCGGCCAATCGTGATTCGGAAATCGTAAATCGGCCAATCGAGAGACACCGGTATAATATAGGGTTTATATTTACAATGGAATGACTCCTAAATGTGAATGCACATATTTAAATGTGAATTCTTTTCCCCGTGAGAAAAATGCACTTGAGTAAAATGCGAACTACCGCGGTTATAAAGTGTGCATTTTCCTCACACCCTATTGGCAGTGTATCAAAAATTACTGTTATATAAGAATGCACTTATTGTTCTTAAAATTGGCCGACTGGCCGTTAGCCGCTTTCGCTTACAAATATTTCGGAAAATCGTCTAAAACTTCATAATTATAATTATTATTTAAATTCAAATCATGGATGTAGAAAAGAAGAAGTCGAAAAAACATAATTAATTCTGTAAAAAACTGCTTGTTTAGAATACGCCATTTTAATTGTTTCTTTTATAATCTATAATTTACATATTATTATTTTTATTCTCATTATTCTTTGACAATTTAGTTTTTTTTGAAGAGCAAGCAACTTACGTTTCATTTTTAACACAATTGTTTTTTATCTATAAAGTGCACATATTTTATTTAATTCACCCTCCCAAAACAATTAAAAATTAAGGGATGTAAAGTGGTTTCCTTTATTAAGAAATGTTTTTCCCTCCTCAAATTCCTCTTTTTATCTTTAACCGACCCTAGATCCCGTCGTTCGATTTTATTATTTTTTATTAGAAATGCTTAGTTAGGACTGAGAAGTTATTTGCAAAATAAAATTACCTACATGACCGTTTACCCGAGTTATACACCCGAGTTATAGTTGTTTTACAGAAACCATCAAAAATGGTTAGGATTACAGAGCATAATGGATAGGATAACAAATTGCTTTTAGTATCACCACAAAAACTACACTAATAAATTGTAATTTTAACCATTTTTGCTGGTTATACTGTAAAATCAACTAATAACATAGTCGACACTACCATCCAGTTTCTCAGTGTAGGTGTAATATTAAAAAAACATTATTTTGTCCACTAAAATAGCATTTTTAAGTACCATAACGGCGTAGTAGCCGCAAAAAGAACAAAACATTACCGATTTTTTACTCTTTCTACAACTGGTAAAAATAAAAATAAAATAATAAAAATAAAAATAATTTTTAAACCAAAACTCTTGGAAATAATGTTGGTTTACATGACTATTGGGGTTGCTAGCGACTCCCATATCTAAAAAAAACACCAAGTATAGCCTGGTGAAAACCGCGACCTCGGTATTTCTATTTTTATTGGATAAATAAAGGATGAGGCTGTTAGGTTTCACAACAGTTTAATCAATTTTATCATTTTCCGAATTTTCCCAGAACTTCAACACAAAATTTCGATAAAAAAAATCACCGCGTAGAAGTAACAGGTAAACCGTTATACGTTATTGATAGCCCCATCATTCTTCTATCATTTTTATTAAAACCTGACCACTGTATCACTCACCTATGCGGATATATTTTAAATTACCTCTTATAGGGGTCGCTATCGATCCTTTAGTCTTCGTTTTATTTACTAAACCCATCTTCTGGTTAAGTAGATGAAAATGCCCCTTTATATGAATTTTGGGTGAGAGTTTGTATAGGTGGGAAAAGACGTAATGTATAAAAAACACTTTTTTCAAGACATTGCCTTTACTTTTTGTTCATTTAATTCACTGGTGAATAATATTCAGCCAGAAACTTTTAAAGATATGAATAATGCTATATTACGCAGAAAATTGAGGACTATCTGCTAAATAAAGGAACTGAATTAAAGCATATTCTACCAAATTATTCAACCTTTGTTCAGGAGGTTAGCCTAATAAGGTACTGAATAAGAGCTTATTCAGCCAAATTATTAAGCCTTTATTCTAGTTTAACTAGATCGATTAAATATATTGATTTAATATTTTACCGAATAAGAGCTTTTTATTAGGCTGTGGATTCACATATAATCATATTTAACGTCAGCGTTAAGTTTAAGTACTGAAGTATTAATTGCCTAAGATTGCGATTAATACGTATTAAATATGATTTTATGACACACACAACGGCAGGACCAAAATGGTCTACAACTGGCGACCGAATTCAGTATTTTCCAGGGCAGTTTCCTCAGGTAGTGACCGGAGTGAAACTACTCTGCTCAAAAAGTTTGATGTCATCGTACAGACTGAGTAAAGGCTAAGTAAATTTACTTACGAAAATTGATTATTATAGAAGGTGATGCGCAGATGTATTTGAAATAAATGAAGCTAATCACTCAAAAATCCCGAGTGTGAGACATAGATGGCGCTTTTTATTAAAAAATAATATGATTTTTAAAAGTACCAACCTTTGAGCGATATGACAATCCGAGCATGATCTTTATTAACTGTCGTTTTAGTGGCGTTTTTTTAATTTACAAAATAAATCAAGATCGGCTTAAAATACCTTAATACGTGATAATATTATCAAAATCACGTATTACCAAATACTTTTTCTATAAATTCCGCATTTCAAATTCTTGTATTTTTTTTGCTTTTAATTATTATTTAATTACTTTCTATTTTAATTGTTTGCTATGCATATGGACATTTGAAGGAAGAATTTGCAAAAAACAGCCCAAAATTCAAAAGAAAAATGTGCTTTTTCAAGACTAATGCAAAATGCCCCGAGTCTAAACAATGGTAAAATTGCAATTTTTGGCATGTGTTATTTTTGCTTCTCTGGGCCTTCATCCAAGTAAGATCGATCGTAAATATAACAAAGTAAAATGCATAGGTAAAAACTGCGACAAATGGCATGATATATACCTCTGGTATATAAAAGAGCTTTACAGAGATGTTCAGAGGCAGCCAATATACCAGTACTCGAAGTGTGCCAAAAATGTATTATCAATGGACCGTAGTTCGAAACGCCATCGCAGAAGTTTTTTTTATATAAAAAGAGGAACTTAATATACAGATTAAAAGCCATATTCGAAAAACACTCGCAGTGACCGCATCGAGCGTAGATGTCACCGGCGAGACGCACTAAAATGATCCTAATATGTATTAAATCCCAGTTCTACATGAAAGCTGGCTCACACCAATTTATATAATAATCTATCCATCTGCATCTTCATATGGTTTTTTAAATTTATTTTGTCGGATAACCTTTGCATATAACTTTTTTTAGTATAAAGGATTAAGTTATAATCTATCTCAGGTAAAATTCAACATTATCCAAAGTAAAATACGACTAATTTCAGAAATTAACACATCTCAAAGAAAAAAAAAACTGCAAGCAAACCAGAAGTGTTTTAATTTTAATTTTAATGTATATA
>JAAAKO020026531.1:0-14021 GCA_010015015.2 Bolitophila cinerea
AAAAAAAAAAAAAAAAAAAAAAAAAAAAAAAAAAAAAAAAAAAAAAAAAAAAAAAAAAAAAAAAAAAGAAAAAAAAAAAAAAAAAAAAAAAAAACAAGAAAAAAACAAAAAAAAAAACAGATAAAAATCAAGAAAAAATTAGAGAAAAAAAACAAGAAAACCAAGAAAAAACAGGAATAAAATAAGAAAAACATAAAAAAAAATGTTCGCGGTGAAAGGAGCTTGCGGTGAAAGGTGCTCGTGGTGAAATGTGCTTACGGTAAAAGGTGCTTGCGGAATTCGCGGTGAACCGCTTGCGGTGAAAGGTGCGCCAGTTCCCAATCTGATTATAGCCACATGCCACATAAAAAACAATCGATTCATGTATTATTTTAAATATTTTTGTAATTTTTTGACAATACAATTTTTATTTGAACCATAGGCGGATCTAGAAAATGTTTTGTGGGGAAGGGGGGACATTTTGTTACGATAGCATTTGACTAAATTCTAAATTAATTAATTCAGAAATAAATTTTATCAAAGAATCTAAATAAACTCCCATATGGGTTTTTTTATTTACGTTTTTAAGGTCCCTAATCAAAAATCCTGAAAAACCTCAACTTCTTATTAAGTCAACCAACCTAAACAACATTAAGGCCAGATTTTTTTGCCAAATAGAGCATTCATCACCTCTAATCCATTTCTGGATGAATAATTCTTATTTCCCTTAGCCTGATACAGCTTGAATGTTTCCTGGAATTATTTTCATTTCAAAGCAAACATTTTTAAAATAATTAAATTCCTATAGAGGCAAAATATAAATTATGTAAGGATCGGGGCCAGGATTACAGAACCGTCGGCACTTGAAGAGATTGATATACCCATAACCATATACGAAGAAATTGAATTTATATATATATATATAATAAAAAGTGGACTACACATGGTTTTTGTAATATTTCTAATTGATATTTTTCCTGGGGTGACATGTCCCCATATCCCCCTGGTTCCGCCAACGATTTGAACTCCATTTCATGGTTCTAACAACTAACGCGTATAAAATAAATTACAACAGTTGCTTAACGTTTAAAGGCTAGGAATAAGTTAGTGCTGAAACTGAAGCGAAAATTCCGCGGCTTGATTATCTAGTGAAAAATATGTCACAACATTTTGTCGGTCTGAAATTTCGCAATTTCTTTTTGATTCTATCGCAATTGATTAGTAGTAAGATCTAGTACTACAATGGATGTGCAGATACAACTATATTTAGTGCTTTTGCTCTTATGTTTGATGTGTATTTTTGTATTAGGTGGGGATTACTACTACAAAGCACCTTGAGGCAAACCTATTTATCAGTTACACAAAGTTATAAAGTTATAAGTCAGTTATAAAAAAAGGTTATTTATATATTACATGATTTTGAAATTTTATATATTTATTAAATTATTCATTAAATACAAGTGCAATTATAATTGTATAGTATTGTATTGTACCGTTTCTTTAATTTTTCAATTTTTAAAATCATGAGAGTGCTCCTTAGGAATCTGCATTTTAAAAATAAACAATACATAAATACTTATTATTTCAATTAAATAAAATATTAAGTAATTACCGGTAAACAATATTTAGAAATAGTCTATCAGACAAGGATGACAAAGATGCAGAATGGTTTGCAAAAAACGTAAATTCAGTCTGAAAATACAAAAAAAAAAAATTAATTTAAATATTTAATTTAAAATATTTTACCAATTTGAATCGTCTTTCCCATGCACTATCCTAAATTCCTATCTGCCCTCCCTGTGTTTTCTTTGTTCATTGGTTTGGTACTATCTACGCGCACGAATGTTGATAACACATGTTTTAAAAGTGCACAAGAAATCGTATGAAACACATCAATATGCGCCTTTTTGTTATCTTTCGCGCAGTGAAATTTCATTAGTACATGCAGCACTAACAAAAAAAAATATTTATGAAATTCATGGTATGAATTTAAAATATATTGCTTCGTCGTTAAGTAATTAACTATATATTACTTTGTTCAAATTAAAAAACACGATAAAATGTCTGCCATTAAAGTCATACATGAAACAACCTGGTGAACATATGTAAAACGATTATAAAAGCTTAGCACCGTATAACAATTGATTCATTGTTTTTCTTTAGTTTATAGGAGCATTGCACACCTGTGCGTGAAAAACTCATATCTACCCGCAGCTACTCTGCGGCACACTTATATAAATAAGACTTTATTTATGGATGGCGCAACACATGCGGTGATTTTCCACTGTTACACGCACACACAGACTCAAAAGTAATAGTTTTTTTTTTGTTCAGAATTTTACCGCATCCACTTTGAATATACAACGCATATGGTTTGTCTGTATATGTTTTTTTATTTATGATGCTCTTCCAGAGAGATACGAAGTTCAGGCGTTCAATTTATACTACAAGAACAAAGTCGACGCCAAAGCACGACGTCTTCTTCCACGGAACGTGGTCTCGTTTACATATATGAAACGATCGCGTCTGGCATCACCTGTCCCAAACGACTTCAATAATATTGTAATATACATGTAAACAAAAGCACAAAATGGCACAGTTTTATGTTATATACTCGTGCCTGATTTGCTAGAGCTGCTTTGTCTGTATATTGATTTATTGTGACTATTTTAAATCAAAAAAAAAAGTTTAATATAAACATTTCAAATGTTTATAACTGCTTCTGGGAGTTTAGATGGTAACCGAGCTTTACGCAGAAGTTAAACCGACATGACTTCTTTATAAATACATCTTGCAAAGTACATCCGGCATTATCGGCTAGTACTACGTACATTTATCCAATATAATTATATATTTCACATTTTGTATTATGCTATATACATATATATATAAACACACCATTCAGTGGTGAATGCGGCCGCACTGAATTGTTTATCAGCAGAGGAAGCAAACATTCGCTGGGTGAGCTTTAAGCGCATTAGAGCCGCGATTATCAGTTGCTGTGTTTTGTTGGTGTTTATTTTCCGCAGCTATACATGCATTTTTGAAAAGCGGCTGGGTTGGCATTAACGGTGGTATTATTTTAAGTTTGTAAATTTGTAAAGTTTGATTTGAGAAGAGTGCTTTTTTGAAAGCGTTTAATATTTAATATGCTGTTTTGGAGTTGGATTTTGCATATACAAAATATTCATATTACGTTTACACAAAGGGGATGGGGTGATACTATATAGTATATACATTATTATAAGTGTTAATGCTTCAGAATCTGAATGGATTATATATGCAGGTAATGTGCCTCTTAATTATGCGCTCATCGAGTTGGTTGAAGTGTTCACCTGTGCACTCGAGAAATTACTCGTAAATTATACATAATTTGATGAGAGCGCACGCTTGCTTTTTGTTTATTTACCTCTCCTCCAATTATATGTATATGCTTGTTATAACATAAGCATGTATACTATACATACTGCTTGTGAGGCTCCAGGAAATCCCACTTTCATGAGTCGAATGACGTTGAGGTGAGGTAGACTTATAAAGTCACTGTGATGCTACTATTTGTTTAGTGCCCAACATCAAACATATTGGCCCAGTTTAATCTACATTTTATTTACATAATATAATATAATAATTATATATTACTTAAAGTTAAGTAATACATTTAAAATTAAAATAATGTTAATATAAAAATTGATGAAAAAAATTACGAAATGTTTTAAATTTTAAATAATGCCAATAAAAAACTGTTTTTATTATGAAATAAAATATATTTGTTAAAAATTGAAGAACTTAATTAACATTTAAAATTATATTAAATTTATAAATCATAATTTATGGCATTTACTTAATAATAAAATAAAAATTACCTAATTTTTGGAAAAAAACATGATTTTTTTAAAATAATTCAAAAAAGGTCGAAATATTGAAATTGATTCTAATTAAAAATACAAATATTATAAAAAAATATGTAATACTATTGTTTTATAGAACTGTATAAACTATATAAAAAAAAAAAATTGAAAGATTTGTTATCTTAATGTTACTAAAATGTATTATTAAAAATATCATAAAATGTCTTTAAAAAATTGAAGAAAAAATAGAAATAGTTAAAAATGCATTTCTTAAAAGAAAAAAGAAAATTATGAGAATTTTAAGTTTATTTAAATATTTAAAAATATTTCTTTCTTTTTGCCAATTTTTGGAATATTTTATTTCCTGTTAGAACATTCTATTTTTTGTATTATCGCTTGATTTGCGGAAAATAATCAAGTAACTGTATTTATGTCTGTTTTCTGTCTTTCTATCTATATAACATTATACATATTAAAAAAAAAATTCATTAGTATACCACAATTTTAATTCGTCGGGGCTAACTATACGACCTGCGAGTACACACAAATACTTTCTTGTGCCATCTCCCCAAGAAATGACGTTGTTTGCACAACTCATTAAAAACTTCTTAATGTGCACATTTTATGATAACTACATGCAATACAAAACTCAAACTGCAAACTCACACACACACACATATCTTTATGTTCGAAATGAAAAATGCGTGCGCTTCCCTTACCTTGCGCTTGCACTTTCAGGCCAAAGAGAAATTGTGTATATTTTATATGTGTGTGCGTGGGTGGGGGTACTCGGGTGTGGGCATACTAATATAAAAGTAAATACATATTTTCGAGCTCATATTCTACAATACATATTTGTGCGTCGTTCTGTTCAAAAGCGCATCGCGTCAACGTACCGAACAAACAAATTAGTTTTTAAAGTTATTTATTTAATGCAAACGTCGTATTTTGGTATTTAATATAATGGAAAAGCTCAGGTATCCACACCGAATACTATCTTAAGATGGCGCTGATGATGGCGGCATGATGTTAATAATGTGAATTTGTTACGACAAAAATGTATACAAACATGAATTAAGAAAAAAATCCATATATATAATGCTGCAGGATTTTAGCATTGTATTCTATTATAGACATAAAATAAAGAGGGATTGGCGGATTTGTCTTGGCTCATAATTTAGCTATATTTTATTTTCTGACCATTCAATTTTGTGTTTGTCTCGGTGCGCATTTTTTGTCTTAAGCGATCTTTTTTGATCGCATTTATTACTTGGTAATGTTTTTTTGTAAACGTATATATTTAAGACATTTACCTATATATTAGATATTTATTATACTTATTTAATATAAATATTAGCTTTTAGATTGAGTAGTTTGTAATTGAACCCCTAAATGTACAAAAACATTTTTATTTTTTTGGATATATGTATACATATATTTTAAAATGGTTTAAAAAAGTTTTCTGTATATTCGGATTAATATATTCAATAGAACTACGGAAAAAATTTAAACATACTATATGAAACTAAATATAATACAAACAATTATTTAAATATCGGAAATTTTTTTAACAGAATATCTGAAAAGTAAAAAAATCAAAGATTTTTTTTAAATAATCGGAAATTATTAACTTAATATAAATCAAACGATTATTTAAATAATCGGAATAATTTAACATAATATTTGAACCTATATATAAATCACATATATATTATTTCAACATATTATTTAAATAATCGGATTTAAATAATCGGAACCTAATATAAATCAAACGAATTTTTAATTAATCGGAAATTTTATAACCTAATATCTGAAACTAAATATAAATCGAACGATTATTTAAATAATCGGATAAATTTTAAATTAGTATCTAAAATGTAAAAAAATGAAAGGATTAACATATTTAAATAATCGGAAAACTTTTAACCTAATATCTTAATGGTAATAAAATCAAAGTATTACTTAAATAATCTGAAAAATGTAAATATAATTTCTGAAACTTAATATTAATCAAACGATTATTTAGAAACTTAATATAAATCAAACGATTATTTAAATTATCGGAAATTTTTTAACTTAATATCTGAAAGATAAAATTATTTTTATTTTATTATTTAAATAAACGGAAAATTTTAACTTAATATCTGAAAGGTACAAAAATCAAAATATTTTTTAAATAATGGAAAAAAAAATCTGAAACTTATTATAAATCATACAATTATTTAAATTGGAAAATTTAAAAATCTGAATGTTATTATATATCAAACGATTCATTAAATAATCGGAACAATTTAAACATAATATCTGAAATTTAATATAATTGAAACGATTATTTAAATAATCGAAAAAATAAACATAATATCTCAAACTTAATATAAATCATACGATTATTTAAATAATCGGAAAAATTTAAACATGACATCTGCAACTTTATATAAATCAAAGGTTTATTTAAATCGGAAAATTTAAATTTAAATCTGAAAGTTTTTATTTAACAAAAGATTCATCATGAAAGTTAATACATATCAAACGATTTATTAAATAATCAAAAATTTAACATAATATCTAAACAAATATATAAATCAAACGATTATTTTGTTTTTTATTCTTCCGGTCCGGTTTTTTATTCTTCCGGTCCGGTTCATTTTCTGTCTCGGTGATCTTTTTTAATCGTAAGTGTTTTTTTAAATTTAAAGTTTTGCGATAATAAATGTTTTTTTATCTATAACTGATTAGGTTTGCGGTGTCCCATTTAATACTGGCTATTGTTGAGGTATATTAAGAACATACGAGTGTACCTATATATTAGACATTTAATACATTTATTAAAATAATTAAAACTTATAACTTAATTTTGAGTTAGATGCAATTAATAGTTTACATACAACCTTTATTATCTTTGTCTAAACTTCATCTGTATAAGGTTTAATATATTTATTTTTACAGTAATTTAATTATTAAAATGAAAAATGTAATATTTTAAAACAATGTATATACGAAAATATAAATATTATATGAATTAAAACTTTTGCATTCTGTAGTTTGTAACTTAACTCCTTTCTTGGAGTTAATGTACAAAATTATAATTATAAAGACGTATTTTGGGATAAATATATTTTTTATTTAAAAAATGGTGTGTTAGCATTAATACATCAAATACAAACAGTCCAAACATAAGCTTTCCATGTGAATTTATTTATGTATATATATATATATATATGGGCTAAAATAAAATTATAATATGTAATTACACTTTTCTCTATCCTCATACTCATGAACATTCACACACACACACACATAATTATATATATTTTATTAATACCAAACGTGCGCTCTCTGATGTTCATGTGTGCGAGATCCATTTTCAGCTTTACGGTGTTGATTGGAAAAGCTGATCCCGACTAATGGAAAAGGTTTAAAACAAACTCAAATGGAGCTATGTGTTTTGTATGTGTTTGTGCCTGTGTCGCTGTGTGTGTATGGATGTTTGAGTGGATTTATAAAGATTAAACGAAAATGTTATGAATGCGCTTCAAGCTTCAAGGTTTGAAAACATGTTATTTATTAAATATTTATATACATATTATATAAATGATAATGTCCACATTATATATTTATATATATTAAATACGTTTCTATAAAGCATATAGTACGTTGAGTGTGTGAAATTAATGTTATAGGGAATTTATAAAGAGAAAACCGCACTAATTTAGTTTGCGAAAAGTATGTATCAAATTAACACAAGTTAGCGTAATCATATTTCCAAAGTATATATATTATATATATATGTATATATATATATATAAGAAGCAACAGGTAAGTATGAAAACCCTTACAATCGATGTCTCTCTGGGTTTGTTTTCAATTACCCATAGAGTACTCCTATTTACAGCGCACTCTTGCTGTCATCCTCGTCCCCATCCTTTAATTGATCGATGGGCACAAAAACTTGGCGCGTATACATTTACGAAAAATCACATTTTCTTGCGAGCAATAATTTTTCTATTGTGGAACTCATTTGTACATGTACTTCGTTCGCTGAATGAGAACGCAAACATAAACACTTTTCCAAAGTCATTATATCCCAGATATGGAGGGAAAAAAGTTAATGAGTTGAGACATTAGCCGTGTGAGCGAGCAACAGGTGTGCACTGGAAATAAAGTTTTCGAGTAGATTCTAATTGTTTATTGTATACATACATTCATATATATATGTTTCAATTTTGTATATGTTTCTTTGTAAGTATAAATGTAGTTGTCTGGAAACTCAGGCACGATCCGTAATAATATAAGGTTTATCCAAAGTTTGTTTGTTTGTTTTATATTTATGGTTGTGTGTGTGTGTGATTGTGTTTGTTTGTTTATGGAGCTTGAAAATTTTGTAGCGAGAGAACAATTATAATTGGCCAGCAAGTTCTGGACGATTTTTGTAATTAATTAAAAATGCAATTCGTATCTCCATAAATTACAATCATATTAACTTTTTTCATTATTTTAGCAGTACATTTTTAAATGACAGCATTTCGAGTTTTTTATGGTTGTAAAATTACATCAAAAAACTCGAGACGTTTATCATTTTTTTCGGTCGATATTAAAGATGAGATTTAGAGAGTCAATATTTTAATGTAAATATTTTGTGCCGCCAACAGTTTCACCCAACTGACCATTAAAAAAATATTATAATAATAAAGCAATAAGTTTAGGGGAAGTGTCTGGAATTATTAATATTATTTTGGGTATTTTTGTATTAAGTTATCAAAACAATGTTTCCAAAAAAAATCGTTATCATTAGTGTTATTTTTTTCTTTGATAAGCATTTTAAAGAAAATATTTTCATTGAAACCTTTATTTTAAATATTTTGTTCAACATTTTGATCTTTACATTTTTAACTGACATAAACTCGACTTAAAAAATCTTGGCCTTACAAATGTTAAATTTTGACGTTAATTCCAAAAAGTTTGAATTAGAATACTTACAAATGCTATACTGTAAAAAATGTTTTTCATAGATATTTAACGATCTCCTACGTTATCCCACTGTTATAATCGACACTATCAACAAAGATTAAAAATTGTGTGCGGTTGTCGAGTAGAAATGATCAATATATTAAATGAAAGCTAAAAGAAGAAAGAATAGAAGTAATTAGTCTCGTTTTAATAATCTAGAATTCATACAGTTTAAGCTTGAAAGCGTATTTCATGAAAAGGCCTAATAGTTAATACTATAATAATATTTAATAATAAAATAAAATATATCCAATACTATTAAATAAAAACAATTTCTCAAATAAACAAATCATGAACTAGATGTAAACTATCATCTGCAAAGTTGAAATAAAAATCTAAACTATTAATTTAAAGAAAGACAGGTATAGGGAATGCAATTACGGGAATATAAACAGGAACTAAAAAATCTTCATATTTTTGGAGATGTGTCGGCACTTTCTTAAATTAAATCAAATTAAATTTTATTTCTTAATATACTTTTAATTTATTTATTATTTATAAATTATTAAAACACATGCAAGACAAATTTTTCTTGGGAATCTTGAAATCGAGAATCCCGGGAATTGCATTCAGGTAGAAGATTTTAAAAATAAATTGTTTCCTTTAAAAAAGTATTGCTCCATTATTTTTTTTACAATAAATACAATTTGTATTACCATGAAATATTGTTACCAAGAAAAAAACGTTACCACTAAACAATTTATATGTAATAAAAAATGTCTGTTTTTAGTGACAATATGAATTTTTTGGGCACTTTTTATTTTTAGTCTAAATTAAATACTATAGGGGTAAAATATTAAATTCACATATTTATTTATAAAAACGTTCGAATTAGACCATAAATTAATTTGTACAAGATTATAGACTAATTTGTTTGTAAACGAAATATCACATAAATTCTAAAACAAATGATCACAATGAAAACAATATTTTATGTGAACGAATTACTCTATAAACCCATTTTCAAATTTATGAAATAATTCGTTTATTTTCAAAATTATTATGGTTTAATGTGCTATTTTGTTTACAAACGAATTAGTCTATAATCTTATACAAATTTATTTTTATCTAATTATTCGTTTTTTTATGTAATATGTTATTATGTGATAATTCGTGCCTTCTGGAAAACTAAACAATCTGTACGTGATTGGCGAAATTTAACTATAGAGTTATGTCCACTTAAAGATACCTTTAAGGGGTGTTTTCTTAACACGTATTACCAAGAAAGACACATTTGAAAAAAAAACAGTGTGTTGTAGACATTTATATGTATATACAAACGTTTTAAATAAATAAAAAAAAATCTATTTGATTCTTGCTTTTATATGTTTTATATAGAATTTTGCCCATTTTTTCAAAGCTCATCGAATCAATAAAAAAACACTTTTTATTCCCTTGTAAAAAAAATCAGAAAGTACGATTTCTTGACCTTTTTCTTTTAACCGTTATACTCAAAACAAGAAAACAATAACCTTTTGAAACAATATTTTAAGAAATATAAATACAATTGTTGCAAATAAAAAACATTTTCTCCTCGTCCACATTTAACGTGACTTTTGCCAAAGAATTAACATTTCATGATCTTCAAAACCATCCCTAAAAACGGATATTCAAATACACTAAGAAATCATTTTCAAATTTGGTCCGCGAGTGAAAACTAAGCATTTTGTTCGTTTAAAATTAAAAGAGAGCAGAATACTAACTTTTTTAATCCCATTTTTACAACGATGGAAAATGTAATAGTATAAATGTTTTAAATAAAAACTTTTTTGTCTTTCTCGCACTCACTTTATATAATAAAAAATCTAGATAGTTTTAATTTTTACACCTGTTTTTTTTCAGTAAAAACAAGCAAAATCAAGAAAAAAACAAGAATCAAGCAAAAAACAGCAATGAAGCCTATTTTTGATATAGTTTACACTACTGCTGGCGAGATGTCGCTGTGCTTCGTTTCGAATTTGGTTCTTAGCCTAATTGTGATTCGTGTACGCGCTACACACACCTTTCGAAATTCTCTTTTTCTCATTTGCGTTGTCATGAATCATAAACATGAACTATATCGTGTTGCATTTACACTGTGCATCGAATTAAATCTACCTACCTGTACGCTGTACCTACCTATAAATTTACCCGTACTGCATTTTGCGAGCACCAAATAAGAACGTGAGAACAGGCGCGGTGCTCTCTCTCTTCTCTGTGTTCTGCGTCAATACGTCATACGGCATTGGCCCGCACTCACGCTCTAGCTAGGTCACGAAGTTACCTTGTGCTTTATGCAACAGATTCGCACACCAACGCAACGTGCGCGCGGGCGGCTGCGAGCATATCATGTATTTTATCATTCCTTTTCCTTTCCTAGCCTAGTGGCTGCGTTTGGGAGAGAGCGCACGCGTTTTTCTCGCGCGTTGAGTCACTGCGGCACACACTCTCACGCTCATGCGTCACGCGATCTGTGCTTGCATGTGTTTCATGTACCAATAACGCTTTATAACGCACTTCACTATCAACGCATAGCTTTAACGCAGCGTTATGAAAACACCGGGCAAACGTGTCCGTTCCGTGTATGTGCTCCGCTACGTGCCTTCCCCCTTGGTTAATACATATATATTTACATATATATTTGTATTTTTGTGTTGGTGTGTGTGTTTTATGTGTTGCTGCTGGCTGTCAAACTGAACCGCGCTCCGTGAAAAACTCGATAATTTTGCAGAAACTGTGTGACAAAGAGCCGGAAAAGTGTCGAGTGGTGCGTCGGAATGCGTGTACAACAAAATGCAATCCTAAGATAAGTCGAAAAGTACGTAGTTTTGTTGTGAAAAGTGCACACAACCCAATCAAAACAACCACTTGACTTTGTGCAAGATATATTATATTGTGTTTGTGTGTGTATGTGTGCGCAAGTGTTGACTTCGCGATTCGCGTACGTGTGTTTGACTACCTGTATATATATATACACGTGTGTATGATTGTGTGTGAGAATTTGTTGACTGTGTGCGGTCGTGTGTGTGATATATTTTATACCGCGCGCTTAGTTGTGTGCGTGTGACATTTTGTGTACATATATTATAATACCTTGTAATACCACACACACTCACACACACACATAAACACACACACACACACACGATTCTCGATGCGCCATATTGTTTCGATTCGACCACTTGTTTGAACAAGAGCGAGCAACAAGCAAAGTGCTTTTTCATCATCGTTCGTCCGTCGTCGTCGTCTATATATTGTGCGCGTGCAAATTTTGTGTGCGCAAAGTCAGTTTGTGTGTGTGCGTGCGTTTCTTATTCGTTTTCTGTTTGAATGCGTTATTGCGGTGTGCGCGCGTGCCGTGTTATTGTCTCTTGTGTGTGTGCGTGAATGAATGTAATTGCATTCTAACAACACTGCAAGTGCACAGTTCATAGCATTGCATTTCAGTGGCTTATATACCTAAAATAAAGTATATATAAAGTATATAATAGTGCTGCAATTTTGTATATAAACAAAAACGCAAAATCCGCCGTGCGTGCAATATTCTCTTCTACACGGTGACCCTTTCTAGAAACGGAGCTCGACGACCACATAAATAATATGCTTGGGTAGGTGATTTTTTTCTTTTTCTAGGTTTTTTATTATATTTTTTCTCCAGGAATATAAAATGAATTATAAATGTATTTTGACCGAATTTCAATGCGGCCTCTTGCTCTTGTTGTGTATTTATGTGTGCGAGAGCGTGAGTGTATAATAGTAAAGTAATTGTGTATGTGTGTGTGTGTGTAGAGCATATCAAGTAGTTTCGCCGAAAGATGCTAGGAGCTAGGGTGAAATTTATGTTTGCGTCATCATCGTACACACAAATACAACGAGAGAAAATATATACACACAAAAGCAGGCCTACCAAAGGTTCTCTCATTATTTATGTTTTCATTCTGTACTTTTTGTTGTTGTTGTTTTTATTATGGCTGTGTTCAAGTACCTTCACATAGCACAGTGGGTAAGTTAGGGTTTTTTTACTTGGTATTATTATTCATAAATTGGCACAAATTTGACCACATATACAGATATTTTTTTTTTTAAATAAAACTCCTTACATCTTTTAAGGTGTTTTTTAGTGTTTATTTCCTGGAGAAATATACAAAAAGAAATTGGTAAATTGATACGTACCTCCATTATTCCGCCATTTTCTAGTATAAAAGGCTTTGGCCATAAACTCATGACTCATGAGGATCTATTCAACTTTTCTCTAGCTAAAAAACAAGCTAACACGCGAGAAAATGCTATTCCTTTTTTTAAGTAGTGATGTTCCAAAATCTTAGACTATCCCTAACATTTTTTTTGTAAGTGGAAGGAGAAGCTAGTAATATTTAGTTATTTAAAAAAACATTAATTCGATCGTTTTTAAATTAAGAGGTTTTATACAAACTTAAAACGTTAAAACCAACTTAAAGTTATTAGTTCCAAAAAATACATACATACTACAAAATAATCAGGAAGCTAAACTTAAAATTTTGATGCTTCTTTTACTCGGCGCTCCCATAAAATAGCGTTTTTGACTTATACTTGTATAACTGTAATACTTTTTTTTTTTTAGAAATAAATCTAAATCGATTATAAATGGATTTATTGAGGCTAAATTGCAGCTTTTGCAAAAAAAAATTTTTTAACGAAAGATATTCTTGTACCTTTTCAATTAAATAAAGGCTAAAATATATATATATATATTTTTTTAACCTATGCCATATATACTATTTTTGCGTTTTAAAGCCACTTTCGGATGAATTTTGACATCCATTTTTTCTAAGTAACTAAATTATCAGGGGAGGTAAAGGTAAATTAAAGAAAATTCCCCTAAAAGAGATTTTTCGGGCCACAACCCCAAATTGGAGATAGGGTCATTTTTAGGTAACATAAATGTCAACACACATAAAACTAGAAAAACAAACATAAAGTAAATAAAGTAACAAAAAACAAATAAAGAACGATTAGAAAATAGCCAAAAAAGAAAAACAGAAAATTCTAATAAAAGAATAAATTATATATGAATAAATTTGGTTAAGTGTCATGTTATGTGAAAATATTGTTTTGCGAGATCATCTGCTGGATTCTGAGGGAGACTTCAATCGTCTCATTACAAGCTCACTCATATTTTGGGCTCGGTTTTCGCCGCATTTTGATTATGCTAAAGCAAAAGTGTGCGAG
>JAAAKO020026542.1:0-14020 GCA_010015015.2 Bolitophila cinerea
AACGAAAGTTAGAGGTTCGAAGGCGATCAGATACCGCCCTAGTTCTAACCATAAACGATGCCAGCTAGGCATATTACAGTTTAAATATATGTATATAATATAGTTAATATATATCAAAATACATATACATACAATGTATTATTGTTGGACTATTTATTTTGATAGCAGTACTCTTTAGTGTTTAGTACATGCATTCCATAAAAACATGTGCGATGCAGATCGAGCTTTTTGTGTTTCTTCCTATGCTGAGATCTTCAATAATTCATTTAAGAAATTATTTAGGTGTATATATAACACTAAGCTACGTTATTGTACTACTATAAGATCACAATTTTAACGAGCTCGCATAAATTCAAGATGTTCTTTTTTGAACTCACTCTCAGTCAAACTTACGCATCCATACAATAAAGTCGATCCAAGTTATCGGGAATATTTGTTTGAAAGGTTTTAGAAAGCTAAACTATGTTAAGTATCCTACAGTTTTGTGGTGTGCTCTTATGGTGCCAGCCTGTTTTTACGGAATCTGTGTATCATGTCTTTGACACGTCCACGGAGCGCCGAAGTTTGGTCCAAAATAAAGTGTCTATAACGCCGCCATGCGATCAGAGTGTTAGCAACAACAACAACAACATACCATCTGATGAGAACGATGATGATCGCCAGGAGCTAACCATTCATCGGATTTCACTACAACTAGAGAAATTCAATTCGCTCTATCTCACGAACTTAGACAACAAAATGAACACGATCCTGACGGCCCTCAACGTGCTCGATCACAACGTGCGATCGCTGCAGGAAAAGTCACAAGTGTGGGACATTTTTCAGCATCACATTCAGGCGTGGTCGGATCACATGCGTTCTGTTGATCAGAAGATCGATCTGCTGAGACAAGGCCAAGACGACGCGTATCCGGTGGAAAATAAGCTGACCAGTATGGAGTACACTGTTAATCATATTCTCACCAAAGTGGATTTACTGAACGAGAAGTACAATGAGAAACGAGAACTTCTCGAACGGCTCAATACATTCTTGCGGGTACTGGACATCCAGGAAAATAGTGAAAAAGCAAATCACAAGGAAGTGATTGGAAAGTTAAATGGCATTCAGAGGCAAGTATCGAATGCACAAGGCAGTAATGTGGCTCCAACTAGTAGTGGTGGTGTTAGAACTGCGTCCATAGGATTTGGTGACAATAATAATTTGTTCCTGAAATCAGTGAAAGAAATGAATAAACTACTGGAGAAACTGCCCATCAAAGAGTTCAAGCAGGTATAAAAAAATAATTAAATAAAATCATTATATAAACAAAATGTTAATCCGCTTACTATAAATAGCTATATGGTAATAGCAAAAAGTCCATGAGATCTCTGGAAACTCTACAGGAGCTTACACAGTCCTTGGACGAGAGAACGTTACGCATATTTGACTATCAGGCTCAATCGCAAACGCTGTTTGAAGCTAGCAGCAAACATTGTGCTGACACCGAAGAGAGACTGGCACACTGGACGAACAAAACACAGAAGCTTTTCAATCGTTTGGAAAGTGGTCTGGTGCACATGGAACACGTGTTAAACACAAGCTGTCGTTTTCGTGAAGAACCGGCTATAAGTTTTCTCGAAGACGATATTGGTAGCGGAGGTGGCGCCGCATCAGAGTCATCACCAGATGTGGTAACAGAAGGTTAAGTTTTTTTTCTCACTTTTTGTATATTTGTATTTTTCTGCGATCTCATGGGCTTATTTGCATTTTTGTTTTTTTAGATATGTTGAGGCCAACAGGTTGTCATGATGTAATTGGTCGAAAAAATGGAATTTACACGTTTGACGCGGAGAATCATCCCGCGAGCCGTTTTTGCGACTTCAGTGGCACGGGCGTAGGATGGACCGTGATTCAACGCCGCGGTCACAATCCTGCTGCTCCGGAGAATTTCAGTCGCTTGTGGGCTGACTACAAAGTAGGCTTCGGGAAAATGGACAAAGACTTTTGGCTGGGCAATGATCATTTGTATCGGCTAACGTCTGGCACAACTAAACACGAACTGGCCATTGTCCTGCAGAACTGGAAGGATGAAATTGTTTGGGCACACTACGACAGTGTTCGCGTTGCTTCGGAGCAACATAACTACAATTTAAGACTTGGCCATTTCTCGGGCAATGTCAGTGACTCGTTGCTTTACCACAATGAGCAGGATTTCAGTACGGTTGATCGACAGAATGACAACAACAATTCAACGTGTTGCCCGTGTGCCTTAACGTTTGAGAGTGGCTGGTGGTTTAACAAGTATGAACCTTAATATATTATAGGAGGACTTTTAATGGGATACTAATTAAAATAATAACATTGATTTTCAGTTGCATCGAATCGAACTTGAACGGGAAACTTTTTGAGACGCCACTTGGGCATAACTACAATGGAATCGTATGGGAACACTGGATGGGCGATTACTCTTTGAAGGCATCTAAAATGATGATCCGACCAGTTGGTTTATAGTATATAATTTCCAAATATGTTAAAATATATTATTAAACTTTGATCATGGAATATTATTGCTATATATTAAAAAAAACATTTGCAAATTAAAAATACACTTAAATAACCTCAAATAATAAAATAACTAAAAAAACTATACTGTAATTAAATGTTTTTGCGCAGGACTAGGAGACTATATATAAAGATTTCGCTGCTGATCAGAGTTATAACCTATAAAGACTAATCAACTCAACTTAAATGACTGTAACTTTTAACACGGTAATAATTAAAGGTTTTTGTTGGTAAAGCATTTAACTTTATTTAGAACGTGAATTGTAGTCCCCGCTAAGATGACCCTACAGAGCTACCGAGTTAAAAATCAAGAAATATTAATTTATTTTCTTACGACTTTACCGTTTCAAAGTTATTCAATTTTTATTAAAAAAAAAGTATAAACACATAACCTATTTAACTTTTGAGATATACATATTTGATAAAAAATATATGTTTTAGCATTTTTAAAGTTTAACCCTTTTTGGGTGTCTGGGATCACTAACTCCGTTTAACCTTAATTTAATTGACAACTTGCAAACATGATGTTTTTAAAGCTGAAATTTGTTTAAAAGTGCAGTTTAGGATTTGGGATCTGAGAACTTCTCAACTCCCAGTCCCCCTCACAAAGAGACCTCCCAAAGCGCAAATAGCAAAAAACAATCTAGGAAATATACCTCATTAGCAGGGGAAAAGGGTTCAAAGATTTGTAAAAAAATTGAAAAAAAACAGTATTTCGGGTCGTTAAACTAAATTGTTTTTCTTATATATAAATTTTGAAAAAAGTGTAGAGAATGTGAAACGAGGTCATAATTTTAATATATTTAATATAAATTTAAGTTTAATATAAATAATATATGTATTATTATATTATTTAATGTATCCTCAATGACGTGGAATTAAATATGAATCTCATTTTAACGGAAACTAATGCATTTTTTGGTCTTAAAAAAAAAATCACACAAAATTTAACCGAAACACGATTTGTACGCACTAAACGCACTCATTTTCAAACTGAGCAACTGAGTGCGGCAGCGCGCGATCGCACTCACGTGCTGCCTGAAGTTAGCCGCGCGTCGCCCACACACGAGCGCAGCAGCGCAACATCGAACTTTCGTTAAGTCGCGCAAGTTCTTCATTCAACAAAACCGCATTTCTGTACCGCTGTGTCAATTTTTTCGTAAATATTCATATAATTTGTGTTAAAAACCGCAGAACAAACTCAAAATGGTAATAAAAACACGCAAATATTACATGTGTGCCCCAGTGAACGTTCGCCCTATCCGTTTTTTGTGAAATCTACATTGTTCCCGAAACTTGTCATGTGCTCTCGCAAAATATGTGCAAAACTCGAAAATTAATTAAATTTAAACAATGTTTCGTGTAAAATACCTTGTTTTTAGTTTAACAAATGATTAATTATTCGCTAGCGGCACGCCCAATGTCAATTCCATAGAAATACCCATTTCTAACCCCATCTGTTTATTTTGGTTACTTCTCGAAGATTCTGACTCACCAGACCAACCTACACACATATATACACACATACAAATATATACCGTATACACAACCCGAAATTTGATTTTTGCGGCTTTATGTATTTCTAACCATTTTTAAGCAATTTAATGTTTGGTTTTTCTTTTTTTTAGCAACCACAAATTGTTTTACTGAAAGAGGGCACTGACACGTCTCAGGGTAAGCCACAGTTGATCTCAAACATCAACGCTTGCTCAGTCGTCGTCGATGCGGTGCGCACCACTCTCGGCCCCCGTGGCATGGACAAGCTGATCGTGGACAACAATGGCAAGGCCACCATTTCCAATGACGGTGCCACCATCATGAAGTTGCTCGACATCGTACACCCAGCTGCCAAGACACTGGTCGACATTGCGAAGTCACAGGACTCCGAAGTCGGCGATGGCACAACCAGTGTTGTTTTGTTGGCCGGTGAATTCTTGAAGCAGATCAAGCCCTACGTTGAGGAAGGTGTACATCCACGCATCATCATCAAGGCTGTACGCAAGGCACTGAACCTGTGCATTGAGAAGATCAGCAGTTTGGCTGTTAAGATCGAAAAGGGAAATCTGGAGGAGAAGCGTGAACTGTTGACAAAGTGCGCATCAACCGCCATGAACTCGAAGCTGATCCATCAACAGAAAGATTTCTTCTCCAAAATGGTTGTGGATGCCGTTATGTTGCTCGACGAGCTGTTGCCGTTGAACATGATCGGTATCAAGAAGATCAGTGGCGGTGCTCTGGAGGACTCACAGTTGATTGCTGGTGTGGCCTTCAAGAAGACCTTCTCGTATGCCGGTTTCGAGATGCAGCCGAAAGCTTACAAGGAGTGCAAGATTGCCATGCTGAACATTGAGCTGGAGCTGAAGGCTGAACGTGACAATGCTGAGGTGCGTGTTGATAACGTACAAGAGTACCAGAAAATCGTTGATGCCGAATGGCAGATTCTGTACAACAAATTGGCTAAGATCCATGAGTCCGGCGCAAATGTGGTTCTGTCGAAGTTGCCCATCGGTGATGTGGCCACTCAGTACTTTGCCGATCGTGATATGTTCTGTGCCGGACGTGTACCCGATGAGGATCTTAAGCGTACAATGAAGGCTTGCGGTGGTGCTGTCATGACCACTGTGCATGATCTGAAGGGAAACGTACTCGGAAACTGTGCCGAATTCGATGAGGTGCAGATCGGCGGTGATCGTTTCAATATTTTCAAGGGTATGTTTGGATTATTGAGTGTGTGTGTGTTTGAACTTGGAGACTAATTATATGACTTTTAGGCTGCCCAAATGCCACCACATGCACACTGATCCTTCGTGGAGGTTCCGAGCAATTCTTGGAGGAGACTGAGCGTTCATTGCACGATGCTATTATGATTGTGCGACGAACCATTCAGAATGATGCCGTCGTTGCTGGTAAGTACTTTTTGAATATGTATTTTTTTTAAAAGAATTGTTAGAATCTTTGAGTTACAATATAATACATGCTCGAAGGATACAATAAACATTTATACAGGATTAGGTCTGACACAATGTCATAAAACGAATAAGATTGATTGCCTAATAATAATATTCTCAGTGAGAATAATAATATTCTCAGTGAGAATAATAATATTCTCAGTGAGAATAATAATATTCTCAGTGAGAATACAAACATAATTATCTGAATATTTATTTTGTCAGATGGGAAATATAGAGTCGAGTGTTTTCTGATGAAATGTACATTTTTTTAGTTTAAAATGCCTCTGGATTGTATTGTCTAAACTAAAAAGCTTTTAGAGGCAAAAGTTGAGATTGTTAAATTTATATTTGTGCAGCAATACAGATTTAAGATAGCTTACATACCCTTATTGTCTTGCATTCCTTTGGATTCCATATTTGAGAAAATGTAAGCTGTTTTTTTTTGTTTTCACAAAAAGTTAAGATACTGCCGTTCATTTTTGGAATGTGGCTTGGTCCTTTTTCAAGAGGAGAACGTGCTGTTGTCTCTCACCCCCTTTCTACCCGTATGTACGATACTCTATATCGCACACCGAAACGCGACCACTTAACAGATCATAGTTAAAGTGCCGTTTATGCTGAAATCCTCCAAGCTTTAAGCTTATTTTCTCGAGTAATTGCAACACATCCTTGATTATTAGAATTTATCATTTGTATTGATGCAACTCTAGCATAGGTGGAAAGTTCATTAAGGATTAAAAACACAAGACGATTCATTCACGTTTTTCTTTAATGGATGTGTTGGTATTTTTTCTGACTCGGCACAAGTGACAGTTAAAAAAATGGTTTTATTTCATTCATTTGTTTTTAAGCGCTTTGATCAGTAGTTTTTGTTGTATCTCAAATATAAAACATTATTTAAAATTGTATCACAGGACCGCAATATGTCTTGATCTTAATCCGAAAATATTGTTCTTGTTTATGGGCCTAATAAAAAGATAGTGCAAATTGGCAGCGTTATATCAAATCTATTCTTAGTTAGATACCAAGTTAGCATTAGCGTCAAGCGCCAAGAACTGCAAACAAAAAACTGCATTAGCTAAACTTCTTCGAGAGTCTGTACTGTAGCAGGTAGGGATAAATTGTAACATTGGTTTGTTTTATGTGCCAAAGCTGCGCACTGAACCGAACTAATGTGCCAAGGTTTTATTCTCATAAAATTCTCCGGTTTGAACTTCGTTGCCTCTGTCATGGAAATTATGCTAGATAATCTAGTAGATTCTTGGATTTGCGACAGTCTGTAAGCACCGTGCTAATAACACTTTGCCTATTGGTAGCCTATGTGTTAGATCGGTTTTAATGATACTTACATCCATTACATCATCAAATACTGTGGTAGTAAGTAACCTGTTTCATACAGTCACACTTATATTTTTTTGAACTCGTACTAATTCGGATACTATTAAAACTTTGTACTTGTTATAAAACGAAATTTCAATGCTTTTTATAATTTATTAAAAAAAAAACGGTTTTCATGCATTCGATGAAATAATAGCTCATATCTCAATGGGCACTATCTTTTTATTTTTTCTAGTTTTGCTTTTTATAATTTATTCTAAAAATATTTTTTTCGTTCATTCCATGAAGCTTTTTTTCTAGTTTTCGGATGGCAAGGTCGCCTGAGGTTTGGTTTATTACATTTGGGGAGTAGACAACTATGTGGAAATAAAGACAACTTAGATCATTGTTTTGCTAGAATTTGAAATTGATAAAAATACCGTCCAACTCTTAAAATTGTACTTCTGGACCTCGTAATGTGTCATTATCCATTGCGCCATCAAAATATTTCTATTTGATCTCCTGGGCTTACAAATGCCGCTGTTTTCCGTTCGCGTACGAAATAAACGTTTTCCTTTGAGTCATGGAACCATTCAAACCATTATTATTGACCTTAACATACAGTTTTGGTGCACCAATTTAAGGATCATTGTCGCCTTTCACATGATTCAGCAGTCAGCACTCATCGAGTTTATTTAGCACCTTCGGACAATATTTTTTTGGCTAAAAATCGTATCATTGTATGATTTCAGTCATCGTACTTTATTTTAAATAGGTCTATGATTTGTCATCTTAATTATGTGGATTTTTGACATCTTCGCGATGTATCGATAAGCCATTTAATGAATGAGCAATTGATGAATGTAGAAGCTCGTGCCCGGCATAGGCAGATACATTGGATTGCAAACATTTAAAATGTATGGAGTATAAACCGATTGATTTCAAAACAAATAAAAATACAACAATAGAACCATTTTGCAATTAAAAATCAGGCCTTTATTAACAAATGGAGAGGTTCAAAACGAAACCGGACAGAAGAATAATTTTCAAATAAATTAGATATTTTGTCTAATTTATTATTATTATTTATAGAATTAAAATAAAGAGTAATAAACTACATGGTCATTAGCACCGACTGACTACATTTCATATGAACAATCTTTATTTAAGTACAGTTCATTTTAAGCTCGTAATTTATATGGTATAATTCTATATTTTATTATTCTATTTTATAAAGAAAACTATACAGATGTAAAAGCGATCAACGATGTACAAAACCAAATGATGAGTTTCCCGTTTCCCCTTAAATCCAAGACACGCACCAATTTTGCACTTCATTTCAAGCATAGATGTCGCTAACAGTATCGATTCGTTTGAATTTGAACGTTCCACAAAGTCTCTTGTGACTTCAATTCAAATGGTGTTTGTGTTTGTGTGTGTCTGTGTCTGGCTGTTATGTTCAGGCAATAGCTCGCGTAATGCACACAAGCACAAAATATCCATGTTTCTGGCATTTAAAAGTAGCTTTCTATAATATATAACGTATGCTCATACGAACCAATAGACACACATACTCATAATCATAACATATTTATATATATATATATATAGTTTATGTATATATATATATACATTTGTATACACCATCAATAATATTAGTTGGCTGTTTTTTTCTTTCAACATGTCGTGACCAAAAGCAAAACATGTTATCTATACGAGAGCATATACGTATACGAGTATTTTATATTTTTTATATAAACTCATATCTTTATTTATTTTATGTGCCTGTGTCTGTGTCTGTGTGTGTAAGTTGTGTACATACAGACATTTACACTCGATTTTATGTTTATATACAGAGTTGTACACATCGTACGCATACTCATAATATATAATGTATATACGTGACGTAAAACATCCCATTTGTATATAATATATTCTGCCTATTTATCGTTACTACGCATTTAGATTGCAAACTCATACAGTGATACTCTTTGTATACTGTATATATGTGTGATGATGATGCTCCTCCGTCACATTGTTTTTGTATATCGTTCGAATGTGAATTGTGGACACGCAGGCTTTTTCGAGTAGATTATTAGCGTGAAAAATGTACGATTTTCTATTTATATGCGATAATTTAAATTTTCAGTGTGTACGAGTGTGTGTGTGTGTGTGTTTATGTGTTTTGTAACTTTTGGCCGAGTTCATGTTGTTGTTTTTCTCGTATACGTCGTCCGCAACCGGAGGGATTTTCGGTATGACGTCTGCTCTCCCGCCGGGCTCAGAGAGATGAAGTCCCACACAGAAGCACGCCCGGAAATCTGCTCGAATAAAATAGATGAATTTGTTCAAAATTACGAGCATGCGCTTTAGAGACTGCACCGTCCGGTGCTCTTTCCAAGGCCAGGCCACAATACGTATATATTTATACTAAACTGGCTCTGTCCTTGAACTCAGCAGAACCCCAGCATTTTCTATGTACTATAGACTATACCGTGTATATTGTAGAATATGTACAGTTCTTCATACATTTTTTATTCTGAAATGATTTGTGAATACATTTTAAATGGGTTTTTTGTACTCTATCTATAATGATGACTGATGGTGATGAGTTATATTTTATATTATTATTACCTGTTTGAAGAAAGTGCATAATAATTGATAAGACATGAGTTTTATTGGTGTATACGTGTGCTGCATTATATTAAAACTGACGCATTTGATTAAAACCATTGATGCAATTCATTTAAATTAATTAAATTTGTAAGCGTGTTTTCCCAATCTATTAGTATAATTAATACAAATTGATTATTAATTAATATATTATGTTTTGGTATATTTAATGTATATATATAGAGAGAGATAGACAGATGCACTCAGGTTAAATTGAATCGTACATAATTCATCTGAACTTCGACCTTGATTTTCAAAAAATATCAACATATGGACATTTAATTCGATATATACATTTTTGGACACTTTAAATCTACATAAATCGGACAATGATGTTTATTTAGTCCTAATTTTGAAAATGTTTTCACATTTTCTAATAGATTTTTGAAAATACTAAAACATATCAAAAAATCGACCTTTTCACATATACATTATTATAAATATATGACTCTCCTTAAATATTTCCATCAGACTTGACTTCTTCACTAAATCTTACCGTTTCGGCTTTTGTTGAAAATTACTGGTAGGATATAATGAAACTTCGATTTAAGGCCCTACTATAGAGCCTTCGTAGAAATATATTTATTTATCAAACCTTGACTTGAAATCTAGAAGTCATATATTCTGAGGAAGAGTCCTCAGGATCGTCCTCAAGACAATAAAAGCTAAATTGATCCCAATCCTAAAATCCCACTAAAACGAAGGTTAATACTAATCCCAGCTGTATTCCAAAACGGCTGATGGAAATATTTATGGAGGAAGTCCTACATTTTTAGGAGGAGTTCCTCCTCAAGACCAATGAAACGAAGTTTAATCCCAGTCCCAAAAGCAATATGTCAAAAAGCCTGAAATATTTATAGTGGAAGTTATTTTTTTTAGGAAGGGTTCCTCCTCAAACCCATTTATATGAAGTTTCATCCGAATTATACCGAGCCCAAATCGGAAAAGTTTGGACATCCTGTAAAATAACATTCTGATCAAACAAAAAAGTTGAGGTTGTCTTATTAGGTATGGTGAATTATTCTCAAGAGACTTAATCTCACAGCAACTGTGCATTATCGTCACCGTGTATTTTTTTTTGTTTTTCAATAATGAGACTTAACGTCATGAAAATGAGACTTATTCTCACGAAAAATCCTGAGAATAATGCACAGGCCGATTGCGACTAATTCTCAAGAGACCTAACGCTACGAAAAATCGTGAGAATAATGCACAGTATGACTTATTTTCAATAAACTTAATGCCACTAAAAATCCTGAAAATAACACAGTCACAGTCCGCCTGTGCAATACTTTCACGATTTTTAGTGGCGTTAGGTCTCTTGAGAATAAGTCACAGTCGGCCTGTGCATTATTGTCAGTATTTTTTCCGGTGTTTAAAATAAAAACATATTTATTTTGTGTTTTAAAAAAGCCTTAAGAATTGTATTTAGAAAGGTATAGTTTGTTTGTGCACTGATGTTCTAAAAGAATCAACCCATGTAAACAAAAGCAAAATGCAGGTATTGGATATAAAAATAAACCCAAAAACAATATTATTTTTTAAAGCTTCTCTAAGGAACGCTCATAATGTTTTATCCTAACGTAACGAATCGTTCCACACTCAATCTCAACTTTAAACGTCAGACAATAAACACTGAAATCTCTTTCTCGTCGTTTCTCCACCACCTTCACGGGATCCGAAATTATCTGATCGTGAACATATAAATCGGAAACAGTTGTTGGTTTTTTATGTCGATCTTGAAATTGCTATCCCATTTCTGAATTGAATGAAATTATAATCAACCGTCCCTCGTGGATATGATTGTTTGCCAACCCCTTTTTACGTGATATTTTTTTACAGCACTTTATTCAATTTGGTTCAACATAAAATGAGCTCGAAATATGTGTTTACTGGGAACACAATGAATATTGAACAACGTTATATACTTGTATAAGATTCATATACAGAATGTTTTTTTGAAGCTTGCAGCATTTTTTGGATTTATGTAAATCAGAGAACTTTTTGAAAAAGGTTTGTAATTAAGTAATATTTATATATATTAGTTTTCTTTAAAATGAAATATCCCAACCGCCCTTTTCTTTAAAAAAAAAAACTGCAAAATTCTGATTAATAACTAATCAACATAATTTAAACCTTCTACAAATACGAAATTTGTGCTTAATAATAAAGAATAAAAAAACTGTATTTATATAGTTACATTCACATACATTATTATTCTGAAATGTTGGCGAGGTTTTATTTGTTGTGCATTACATTGCATTTACGGCGGATATAAATCGTTAAAACAATTGCAACTGCTCTTTTGCACAATAATATTCTGTGTATTGAGTACGTCTGTGTACGTGTATTGTGTGTGTATGTGTGTAAATGCATTTCGGTGTGCAACTAACTGCAATTGTCATGAATGCAGTACAACACACAATAATCGTTAGTTATATCGCGAAGTAAAATCCACGCTTAGTTAATTTCGTTGTGTGTGTGTATACAACTCAACTGAGCAAACTTATAATAATTCATATCATGAATTTTGCCAGACAATTACGCAAAAAATATGACTTTTACTTATTGCTAAAAGTGATGGTATGAGCTGGGTTGCGATTATGTATATTATTAGCTATAATTTATATTTAAATATATACTCGTATGCAGGAAGATTTAGAGACTCTAGTAAACACTCCTAGGGAAAGTAGCTATAGCTATATTTGAAGATCTTGTATGAGTGACTATTGACCATTTTTAACACCTATCACTGAGATACAGTTTTTTTGGAAAGATGCGTATTGAGTTGATCATTACGAAAAAAATCATAACTTTTTAAATCAATATCTAATATGTTCAACTAAGATTAATCCAATTTAAATAATTGTGTAGAAAATTACCTTTTTTAAGAAAATAAAAAGGGCAAGAATTAGAAAAGTTAAAAAAGTATTCAATTACTTTTGAAAATTCTATTGAAAACAACAAAATTAATTATACGTGATTTTTACTCAGTCTATCTTATATAAGACCATATATAAGTACCATCATGGACGACCTCAATTCTTACGATAAGAATCGTTTCTTATCGGATGAGCTTATTTGCATTTTATGTCACAAAATTAAAATATCAGTATTTTGCTATCAATTTTTATTTAGTGATTCCTTTTTAATTATGATACAATGACAAAAAGTTTATCTTTTTAAATCTCATTTAACATTTTTTATTGTGTACATAAAAAATAGATATTAAAATAAAAAAAAATGATATCAATGAAAATTTCTCAATGATATTTATTAATGCGCATTTCGATAGAAAAAATGATTGCTTACGTTTAGTCTATCGTAATGGGCATCTTCAGTAACATTGTACGGAGAGTAAATGTTTAACAATTAAAACCTACCTTTAGTTGTTCTGTAGCAGTTTTTTTTATCAGATATGATCATGATATTACATAATTACGAAAAATATAATTTATTGTTATATTATAACATAATCGTATATCTTGTTTCTCTTTTAATATATTTCACAAACCCTAATCCACAAATAAAAAACAATTCTTCAACAATTTAATCACCAGGAACCTTTCTAGTGCTTCTTTTAGAATTTAGATTTCTCTAACTGTTTGGTTTGCATTTTCTGCTATATTCACCAATGACTTTGAAAGCTTCAATACAAACATAGAAGTCTGCTACCTATTATTTTGAGCTCGTGGCTTCAGAAGTGCCATATTATAGATTGTATTATAAACACTGTTATTGTAATATTTGGCATTTTTGTTTACAAATAAAAATCATTTTTGGCAGGCATGTGTAATCTAAACCTTTATCGTACACTTTTTACGGTCACAATATTTATTCAATTGCGATAAAGTAGTACAAGATATAATGGATAATGATAACAACAATTTACTGTATTTAAGTATGATTGTGTCATCTGTATATACTGTTATTGCGTTTGTTAGCACAAAAGTATATAGTAACTCTAACAATTGTTCCTAGTTTCTATTGCAATTTTACAATTGTATTAAAAGTAGATTTATACTATGATTGTTATGATCTCTCCAATAAAGTCTTCTTTAAGCGAGCAATTAAAGAACAAACTGGAAGTTTTAAATCGCTCGATCTTGAAGACATTTAACAAGTCCTATTCATATTCGAATTATTGTCATCCATTTTTTTTTTGGTGAAATGATTTGTTTTTTGTTTTTAATCAAACAAGTATTTTTAAATCTATTAAAAATTTAAATCTGAAATTTTTAGACAATCTTAGGCCTCCTTTTCCCCCATTTTTTTGACATAATCTCTTTTTTAACAAATTCTCCTTTTTTAAAGACTATATCCTTTTTCATTTTAAATGTTTTTTTTTTAAATTTGACATATTTTTTAGTTGCATGGAACCAGAGCTTAAAATTCAATCATTTATCATTATCTTTATCGCCGCATAAAAATCAGAGTATCCTTTTTTGTTCATACGCTCTGAAAGATAAATCGATTTGCATACTTTTCTTTTCAATATTCTAAAATTAATTATCAAAATAGGCTATTATCTTCAATCT
>JAAAKO020026553.1:0-14020 GCA_010015015.2 Bolitophila cinerea
GTCAAAAAAAAACAAAAGAAATTCAAACACCAAAAGAAAAAATTCCGCCCATAATTACCAGGATTAGTCTTTGTGAAGACCAGTTTGCCGAATAATATACGATAAGCAAAATATTAAGACAGGCCGAATAACGATTGTCCGAAAAGTACTTTTGGCTGACTCACGTCTAGCCAACTTATACGATTTGGCAACACACAATTAGCCGACTTATCGGGATCACAATCAGCTGTAATGTAGTCATACGATTGGTCAACCACTGTACGTAAAACACAAATTTCAAAAAATATATACCTTCAATGAAACACAGGTAGTAAGCTAATGCCAATTGTAATGAAGTTATAAAATTATGGAAGAAATTTTAACCATTCCAGTTGAAAACTAAAAAAACACATGTTCTTTAAACTGCAAACAAATGCATTAATAAAAAGAAGCATTTACTAAATCGACATTTCTGAAAAAGCTTCCTTTATACAATTATGACCTTTTTAGGAATAAAAGATGGGCCTATCAGATGTAAAACTATACTGAACTATAACTTCATGTTACATTTAAGGTAATTATTTTAATATTGTAGTTTGGCTAACCGTGTGACATAAGATTATCCGATAAATATTATTGGATTATTTTTTTTTGACATTAGTTTTTATATTTTTTAAATATTTGGATGTTGGTTAAACATTTACGATAATGAAAGTCCAAATGATTTACCAAACATGAAAAAAACGCATTTGGAATATTACTTTAAAATAGAAATAATAACTACATAATTAAGTCAATTTTATGAAACTTTAAAATAAATTTAAATAAACAAACCAAAAAAAGATTTATATTTTGAGTATATAATATATTGTTAAGAGATAAGTGCTCGCACTCGCAGGTCACAATTTAAAAACATTGGATCAAAAATATTAAGAACACTTCGCTGTATAATTGTCATAACTTGCCTTTGAGAAAAACGCGTTTTATTATTTTATAACACAATTTTACAATAAATATTTATATAATCCTTTTGATAATAAGATTAAAGCATGTTTGTCTATAGACTACAGATTCATATTATTGTTATAAAATATTTTTAAGACTTTAGAAAATAAACCTAAGAAAAAAATGATCTAAACAATCACTTCAATCTTATATTTGAACAATTCAACTTTCAATATCTCTTCTATCAATATAAACACAATCAATATACTAGTAAATTTAAATAACGATATCAGCAAAAAAAACGACATTGATATTCATTGGTCAGATTGGAAATCCACAAAATAGCCATTAAATCGACGACACTGCATACGAAATGAATACACGACCGCATATTCTATAGAATGTAAGTTATTTGATGGTAATATAGGTAGGTGTGGTTAACTTTCAGTAAATTACGATGTATATAATGTATAGTATATATGTAAATGAATATGACAGTGTAAATATGTATTTATATATTATATTCTATTTATATGTATATATATAAATACATATATAATAGTGATGCCAAAGCTACATATCGATATGTCATTGCGGAATATTGAATACCTATAATAAATACTTAAAAAAAGTAATGTTCAAATATCTGCGTTTGTGCATTAAATAACTATAAATTAATTATTATTTTAAATTAAAATGAATATTGTTAATAATATAATAAAAATCAAGATGCTTATTTTTCTAAAATGAGCTTAAAATAACAAATCGATAGTCCACTTGGTTTGGGTTCCCAAAAACGTTGATATCGAATACAGTGACAATAACCTAATTATAGTCTATTTTCGGTCAAACAAAACCAGGTCTAAGTACAAAGGGCTTAGTTAATTGAATTACTCCTGCAGTTAATTTACTAGAGAATACTTCGTCAGAATAATCATAATTTTTTTGTTTTATTTTTTATTTTTATAAATCGCACTAGTACGTTTGCTAATAGTTGTTGCTAGATTAGTTCGACAAACAATAAACATTAAGACTGTATGGGTTAAATTAAATAAAACCTATTAATTAGAAGCTGTATATAAGAGCTGAATAATAACTTATTTGGCAGAATATTCTGTCCAAACCGTTATTTAGGTTGGTTGGCTAACGAAGGAACTAAATTAAATTGTTGCGCGTATTTAGGTGGTTTCCTTTATAGGTACTGCAAAACAGCTATTTCAGCCAACTTATTCAGCCATTATTCAGTTTGAGGTTATTCAGGTGGATTGTCATATCAATAAGAGCTTTTTCAGCTAAATGATTCAACCTTTATGCAGGTTGAGCTGTACTGACATGTAAAAATTGTTTTAGCGAATTATTACAAAATGACAAATAAAATACGCTTTTATTCAGCTTTCAAATAAGAACAAAGTATATAAATACCTTTAGGCGTACTCATTGTAAAGAACCAGAATAGACGAATGGTAATGTTCCACGTTCGATCCGGGGTAAACCTCAACTCAAAACAATTGTAAGTAACTAAAATATTCAATAGTATTTGAAATTTTAAATAATAATATTTATTATATATCCACACGAGAAAAAATATTATCTTCACGAAAAAAGGAAATATTCGAGAAAAAAACCTCTTCGAGGAATTTGAAAATGCTGATATGAAATATTTTTATTTCCGGCATTAGCTATGTTTAGTAAGGTCATACTAAATATTTTTTTTCATGGGCCTATATAAACTCATTAAAAGTGCAATATTTTAGCTGAAAAAAGCCTGAATAAAACCTGTATAAGATCTTATTTAGAAAAAAAAAATAGCTGCGAAAGGTCAGAATTAGCTTTTATACAAAAATGAGTCTTGGGCCCGCTTGTTAATTATTCTCAAGTAAATTGCCGTCAAAAGTTTTTTTTCTTATCTCTTGTCCTTTAAACCCTTTATGGAGTTTTTTATGCAAATCAATTGAAAATGATCGTCTAATAAATTCAATTATGTCCGCTCCAAAATTCAAAACTCCCTCTTACTTTTTTTTTCTTGAAATTTTATGCTACATTATGTTATTCATTAAAAGTTACGAGCACATAAATTAAATATTATAGCACTTTTTTTAATTTTTAAGCCGACAAATTTTCCTTTTTTAGAGGAAGATTTAAAATGATTTAATAGTATATATTTTATAAAATAAGAGTAGGACTTTAAATTTGAAAGCCTATCCGGAAAAAGAATAAAAATATGCACGAAATTGCAGTTTCCATTTTTAATTTTAATCTTGAAGTCTTTTTTAGTAAATAAATGTTTAATTATTATTTTTTGTGTTTAATTATTTAGAATTCATATAATACCGCGAGATAAATACAAAAATATATTTCTTATAAAACGGCTAAACAAAGTAGTAAACTATCCTGAAGAAGAGTGTTTGATATTCACAAGAACTATGGATATTCTAAAAACAAATTGTATTTAGAAATCTTGATTTTGAAAAATCCGATTTTGGTGATTCGGATTTAGATTTAAAGCGATTTAGATTTTGGATCTTCTTTAAACGCCTAATTGGGTATATCAACCTCAATTTATGTTTAGCACTTCCAATACGAATCTTTATCTATTTTAAACTTAAATAAATGAGATGGATAAGTTTCTACAATACATAAACTAATATAGGTATAGCATATATGTATATCCATTGAATCTGAAAAGTAGCAAGTGATTAAGAAAAATTAAAAATTAAACACAAAACTATATACAATACAACTACAGTATGCTATATTATAATATAAATCCATATGCCGCGGTTCACACATTCGATGATTAATGTACCACAGGCGCTAATTACCTATTCGCGCACGCGTAGTTGCTAAAAACCGTATATGCCAGCACCACTTGATGTATCAAGACGTCCGTTCCTTTGCACGAGGAACATTTACAAATGACAATAATTAAGTGCGGTTGGATAATGGGGTGTTATTCAGCTTATACTATTATCGAGTGACAAACAATGGTTGTTTAATTTATACTCGACTTTTTGTATTAAAAAAAACATTCAAATACAAAAATCTGAAAATTAAATTAATATTAAATTAAAGTCGTGTTGAGAAGGACCGATTTTAATATGAAACAAAGCAGCGTATACATAAAGTCTTATAGAATTTTTGGTTCTTCAATCTATAAAATTGTAAGCTGAATAGCACCCAATATGGGGAAATTATTTTGAAAACCGTATATGCAGTTGCAAACAAACAATAAATAATATACAAATATAAATGTGTGTATACAGTCTTTTGGGTTTTTGCTTCCATATGTTTGTATATATACAAATACATATATTTTATATGATTGAATTGCCTGTAAAATCGCCCTCGCGCGCGAACCACGGTAAAAACGGGTGAGCGCGCACACTCGTAAAAAACGGAACATTAATTAATAAAATTAACAGCAATAAATAAATCTCGTGTGGGTTAATCGCACTTTTAATTACGCGGTGTGTTGCGCGGCATCTCAACAATTAATATTTTATGCGTATATTTATTGGTGTATTTTAAGTAAGAGTTTATATATACACTTTTACAGAAGAGCAGAGATACTTAAATACACAAATGCGAACTTGTTTTATGGCTTATTAGGTTAACAGCGTTTTATTTTAATTATGTTTATGCAATGCAAATGTATTTACGATATATAGATTATGTAACATCTCAATTAGAGATAGTTTTTATTATGGATTATTAATATCAAAAAAAGTGAATACAAAGTAAAGGTCCAAACCAAAAATATTTTTATAAAAACGACAAAAACACCAGAGCGAATAATTCTTATATGTGAAACTCTATATAATTTGTTATTTATTTAGTAATGAAACACTTTAACAAATCGTCAATATTAATTTGCCAAACACGATATTAACCATAACCGATAAAAAATCGGTCAAAAAAAATATTGCCTGACCGAGGGTAGTTAACAATATTTTGGCAGGTTTTTTGAAAGTCAACAAATCTATTAAACATTGTACCTAAACAGATTATAAAAATGATTGCCGCAATGATAACATTGAACTATCAAAGAAACTATAAAAAAAAATAATAAAACAAATAATTTATCATTTTTTTATTCAAAAGAAAAATATATTGTTTGTATTTTTTTTACAAAATTGGCACCAAATCAATTTTATGTTGTAACATTTTTTTGTTTAAGAAGAGGAAGTACCAAAACCAAAGGCACTGATAAAATGTTTACTCATTAGAACCGTTTAAAAAATAGTAAAAAATTGTAATGAAATTTTTTATAATTTAGACTGATCATCCACAATATTATTGTTTTAATAAATAAATACATCATTTAAATAAAATTTCAATACTATAAAAATACATTGCTTAAATGCTATCAAACTTAGCGAGAATGAACTGCCGAGTATAAGCATTTTTCTCAAGTGCATTTTACTTATACATTTTTTTGAGAAGAATTTACTACCAAGTGTGCATTATTCTCACCAAAATTTGTAATCCAGAAAGGCCTTATTACAAGGTGACAAGAAAGCACTGGAAAAGAATGAAAACTCGACAGTTTGCATTCTTTTCACTAAATTTATGTGAGAAGAATGTATTTTCTGGTGACAAAAATTCACTTATTTACCTTAAAGTCGTGTCCATGCAAATCGGACGTGTTAAAAATGCACTGTCACATGGAATTTTCTACACCGTCGACTTTATTTTAGGAAACTATTTGAGGCGGCTTCATAATTCACTTATACATATTTTTAATGAAAAAGTATAAATAACTAAATAGTGATGATTGTAAATCGGCATTTCAACCCGTTTAAGTATGGTGAGCAGAACTGATGTGAAATGAATGAATGAATGATGATTTTGAAATCTGCCAAACTAATGAATTGAATAGGCCTAAAATCCCGTATATCAAAAACTCGTACTTTTTATAAATTATATATTTCTAATTCTCGTATTTTTGGTTTGCTTTTTATGTTTTTTTTTTTTTTAAAGTATTAGTATTTTTTTCTTGTTGATATTTCAATACGGGATTACGGTTTTTAAATTTAAATTTTAATACGGGACTTCGAACCCATTAATTTCGCGATAACTTAACTTGTGTAAAATCGGCTCGCGCCTAATCTGTATCTGGCAAGAAATGTACCAAAACAATATCTAAATTAGGCGACAATACATTTCTTTACGAGCATCAAAAAAATTTTTTTTTTTATGATTTATATTTTATTTCATTTTTTTCTCTTTTTTTTGTTAATTTTTAAATATTTTTTTTTTTTTATTTTTATTATTTTTTCCAAAAATTAACGATATGAGATTTTTCTTACAAGTATAAAAACGAACCGGTTAACCGGTTTTGTTGAAAAAATAATATTTCTGATAATTTTTCAATCATACCTAAATAGTAATATACAAATAAATGGATTATAATAATACAAACCAAAAAAAAACTCACAATAACAGTCCAGTCCAAAAAGCCATCCTCATCAGTGACCATCGCCCAGAAGATCTTGCGTGTTTCCAAAAGAATGTTTATTTAATTATAGTACGCACACAAGGGTGATGATAAATCACTTATGCGCTCTCATCGCACAGCTCGAAAAACATACACACACACACACATAAGAATTTATATTTTATCACAACAACAAACACGAGTTTGTATATAATTCACCCACAATTTTCGATACACGAATAAATATTGGAAAAGAGTATACGCGCATTCACACACGCGCGTGTTTTTCAATTAATTCGTATCCGTAGGGCAGTTTTTGTGGAAGTAATAAATCGCCAGCGATTCGCTCCATATGTGTTCCATCTCAGTCCCACTTTAGGTCCAAAAAGCATGCACACACACGCGGGCGCTTATTATGTGCGCAGGCGCGGGGGCATCACATTTCATCAGTATCAAAAAAAGCCACTCGAAATGGATCTCTCAACAAAAATCGTTAGTTTTTAATTTATCATAATTACAGGTTATGGTCAACGACGTCGAGGATGGCGCGGCGGGCGGCGGAGGCTGTCGGCACTAACAGATTGGTCATATGTTGGTTTTCTCAAATTGGACAAACTCGCGAGCGGTATTTATTGGTCAAACTCACACACACGAACGCCACAGGTAAAGGTATATATGTATTTATCAAAAACCGATTTAAAATGATCCAACGAGATCTTTATTTAGAAAAAGCTTAATCGTTTTCGGTCACTTTTTTTAGAGCACAAAATGGAAGATTTAAACTTAAAATATGTATGTATATTGTATAACTGTCGCACGCAACTATATTAAAATAGTCTTTATCAACGAATGTGAGAACACCTTTGCATGTTATGCCTGCGGAATGCATGTGCATCGCGATAAGAAAGGTAAATAATGCATTTAGTGTTTCGTCTTTATTATATATCATGGTAAGGGTGAAAAAACGCAGGGCCGAAGCTATGAAAATAAAACTTGTTTTAAATCTTGCTTAGGGACTTAGAATTTTTAATCTTTTTTGTTTAAGATTAATTAAAAAAAAGTTTTATTTATCCAAAAGGTTTTTTAAATGTTAAAATGCCTTTGTTTATACAAATACAAATTCAATTGTTTTATCATAATTTTTTTTTAAATGTAGAAAACTGTTTTATTTTATACACTTCTATAAAAACTACCTTTTTTATAAAAAATAAATAACTTTTTGGGTTGGTTACAATTTACTATATTATAATATTCGTTTTTTTTTTAATTCGGTACATGTCAGTTTTACAAAACTTTTACTTTTATTGTTTAAAGTTTTATTAAAATTTTATTTAAAAAAACCTTTTATAGGTATTCTAAATATGGGCTAAAGTTCACTTTAGCCCGGTGACGTTAAAAAAAAATGTTGTACCCAATATTGATGGAAATGAGCCCCTGAGTACGAATCAGGCCTCAAATCGCGTCGCTCGCCTCCCCCTTTGGGGGAGGAGGGTTAAAGTTTGTATAAAATTTTTTTGTTTTAGGTTAAAAAAAAATGCTTTCGATAAAATGATTTAAATAAAAAATAACTGCATATATTTTTATTTAAAAATTTTTTTTTTTTTATTTAATTTTTTTTTAATTTTTTGTTATTTTATGCTTTTAGATCATAATTATATTGATTGCTTTTAATGTTTTGTTAAAAAAAGAAAAGCGCGCTGCAGCGCGCCTACAGAATTTAATATACCAGAGAATTGTAATAAAGAAGCTGATTGCTTGTTTTTTTTCGAAGCATTCATACAAACTCTAAACGAAGTTTCATCCCAATCCTAGATCTCACCAGTTATATATATATCAAAAATCTTGATGGAAATATTTTAGCATGGTGGGGTGGCCGGAAATATAGCACAGTAAACTGCATTTTAGCCAAAAAAACTAAATAATCAAAAATTTATAAAATAAAATTATTTTTGTGGTCATAGTTTTTCGGGAAATTGAAGGAATATAAGGTAATTCTGTTAAATGAGCGATCATGTTTTAGTGCCAATTTCTTTAGTCCTTTTTAATTTTGGATAATCACTGATATGCTATTAGCTCGATTAGTTGATCGAAGTAAGATACCAGTTTAATATTTCTATTAATAGTAGTATTATTATCGTTCAATTTGTCTATATCATTCGCTCCAATCATCCCAAATACCCTCCTTATCTCATAGTCGTTTTATTTTATAACTACTTTCTATTTCTGACGTCAAAATCCATTTGAAAGTGATGAAAACAATCGATTTGTTTTCAGCGAAACTACTATTAAAAAGTTTGACATCCATCTATGGGGGAAGTCAAGAAATACAGGTTATGTTATCGAATGATTGATTTAATCACGGATTAAGATTAATCAGGACTAAAGAAATTGGCTCTTAGTTATTTTTCACTTTATTTTGGACTTTGTTCCTTAACATCGATGGCGCATTTTATTATGTATCCCTTAAAACGTTTCAAAACTCATGCTTTCATCATCTCAGGTGGGTCCTTTTTGCGGTCTTGTATAAAAAAACACTTCCTTAGTTGGAATTCTCTGCCACCTTGCTATGCAGTAGGATTGTCAATGACGACAATGTTATATATAATGAGAGTGCTGCTTAAAAAGGTGACAGGCAATCTATACCTTGTAAAAATCTCCCAAAATCTCTTTTCTCTCTTCTTCTCTTGTGTTTTTGTTAAATAAAAGAAGATGACATGATTGTTGTTATATACTGAAAATGTTTTGGGGTCTATTTCATGCCGCCGTTTCAGGATGTTACAGTAAACAAAAATCCTTATCGAGGTGGTATATTATTGTTGGTCTCTAATATTTTAAAAACGGAGAACACAGAAAAATAGTGAAATTTATTATTATTGATGGAAAATTGACATAGCTTATTGGCTATGACTCGAAAGTGAAACTGATATGTGGACAAATAAAGATCAGTTAAAGATTACTAAAAAAGAAAGTATAATTTGACCGATATTTTTGCTTAATCAAAAAGATTTTTTGTTTAGATCTTTCTTTCTTTCTGATGCAGGTATTTCAATAAAATGATGTAACAAATATATTTTGTTTTGTATTTGCACGGTAGAATTGTGTATCATCTTGAAATTATACCATAACATACAAACAAAATATAAATTATTATTAAATCAACACACATTAGAAATTCGATACCACTTACATTCATTGTTTGTGGCAATAAATTAAATAAGAATAAGTTGTATCTTATATCGTTTTCATTTGAATATTCATTTTAATCATTTTCTGCCAGCACATACTACATATAATCGAGTTATTTAAATATTCGCAATGTGATAAAATTATGTTTATTCAGATGTTGTTTGTACACTGAAACGCGTTCGACATAAAATCATTATATAAATTTGAGTCTAGCACATTTATTGAGTCAGTAGTAAACAGTGGTGCCTCATACTCCTTCGTTCTTTTTTACAATTTATATGAGTTTTTTAAATTATGAGAAACATTGTCTAGAGTAAATTATTGTGTTTGTCGCAAAACTCGAAATAATTGTAAATTGTATAATTTAATTTAACACTAGATAACTTAAACACTCGTTTTCTTATCTTTAAATTGACAAAATGATGATTTAATGTCTGCTTATGTTTTTAATTTAAAAAACAACTTTTTGGTGTGTTCGAGCAGAGATGCTGTGTGTGGCCAATTAGAGATTTTTTGGTTTGTTGTTTTAGTGACCTTGACCCACTATTAGATGATCGCCTTATCGTTTGTCGTTTTTATTGAATATAATGAATTAAATAGCCGCATGGACGCGTTCACATAATGCACCTCAAATTTAATTCCAAATTCCATATCTTGCCCAGTTCAAGTGTGTACAAAATTAAGCATAGCGCGAGTACGCGTTCCTCGAAATAAACCTGTGGTGCACGCATTTATACAACTTATGTAGGTTAGAGTATATATGTATATACATATACAGATACACATACAATAGTCACTATAGAACCGCATATATTTTGTTGTCTATATTAAATGTAATCTTCACACCTTGTTTCTGGCTGCAAACACAGGTATATACACAAACTTGGCATCGGCGTCAAACTGTTGCGTTGGCGTGTTATACACTGGGATATAATACAATTCATATATTGCAAATGTATTTTCGCACTTGTGCACAGGACGTTTCTTGAGTTTGGACACATTTTGTTATGATACAAGCTGTTTTTTCTTGTATCACTAGCAACTATAATTGACGATGTGATCGGTCATAAAGAATAATTGGTATACATAACATAAACCAACATTTGCTTGTAAAAAAAATCCCGTACTAAAAATAATTTTGTGCTTACGTTCTTTCGAGCGTAAGTTTATATATTTTTAGCTCTTGAATGTAATATTTGTTTATTAAAGTGACTCACAATTAAGATATGCACCTCAATGCATTGCCAAGTTCAGGTTATGTTAATGTGTAATTGTTTCGATTCCTAACATTGCAAGGCATTACAAAAATGTAAGGAGTATGATTAATTATGTTATAAGTATAAGTGCAAGTTTAATTGCACTCAGTTATTTTATTAGTATTTTAAATATAGTTTTTATAGTATTATTTTTGTTTCGTGTATGCTATGGTTTTAATAAGTTGGATGATGATTGTATTTAAAACAATTTGCATAAATAATAAATAATGTTTGTTTTTTTGTCTGGTCTGAGATTATACAAATTTCTTTAAGTAATTATAATTTGTGGCTGTCAAATCAAGCTTTCAAAATGACCGTATAGTGTCGCCTAATTATTGGTCAAATTTTTTAATCATATTCATTTTAAAAATGCAACTCATAAATGGCATCAACTCATAATATCGTAAATAAGAAATACCTAAAAATCACTTTTAAAGCATTTTTATAAGCTGTCATGTGCATAAAAGTCCTAGCCAGTCAGAAATGAAAAATTTAGTGTATGTATATTAGTTTTGGAAATGGCCTGCAAATTCCGATTATATACAATTTATTTGGTGTAGGTTAGTTTCGATTTTTGATTTCAAATGTATAGCACTTTCTTACGAAAAAAGTGTTTTTTTTTTGAAACAATAGTTAGTGAATAGTGTTTTTCAATATTATTGTTGGCAGACCTTCACTCGCCGGAAAGAACTATCCTACGTTAATTCCACATCATGTAGCGCTTATACAGCGCTGGTGTAAGATAAGCGTTGTGCATTCGCAGAAAATCATCGCACCCAGTGCTTACGCACAACTATTGAATTTTTCGATACAGGCTATCTCATTGAATGTATAAGCAAACAAACAAAAAAAATGTGTCACAATAGTATCGCTTGCACTTTGTATAATGTCGCTGAATATATTTAAAGCGGAGAGCATGTATCATCAAACCACAAATACATGAAGTCATTTACAATATATACTATTGGTACACGAGTTTACATAATATATAAAATATCCATAATTTATTCATTTATTGTAAACATGTCTGATAATGTTCACAAACGTGACTAATTAGTTATATGCATACATACATGTACTAATTGGAGAAAGTGAAAAGGTATATTAAAAAAGCACATTTTCATTATGCAAAGAGCTACAATTTGTCGGGACCGTATAGCTAGCGCGATAGGAAAGTGCGTTAATGAAATTATTTTATTATCCAGAAAAGCTTATAGCACGCGCAAGCGCGTGCATGACCTTTGCACTTCGCACATTTTAAAAAAACAACAAATTTCAAATTTAAAAAGCCATCGCGCCATGTCTCTATCGGTATAAATGCAGCTTCGCGGAAAATCCTCTCGCTCTAACTACACTGCACCCAATTTGTCATCATTTGTCATAAAATAAATTTGAGTTTTCTTGAAAACATAATTTATTGGATATGTCGGATATGTACAAGTACATCTATTTTTGTTATGTAATTAATACATTTTATAATAAAAACTTGCAATATTTTAAGATACTAATTCATTAGAAAATGTCAATCTGTTCAAAATATAAATGAGATGAAATCCATAGTAATGCTAAACTATCCTGCTGTTTATTCGAAACGATCATAATAACATTAAAAATGTTGTGACGCAAAGCACCGAATCGAAGAACCGTCGATATGTCACAACGCGTACGCAATTTTCTCGTGAAACGTTTATCGCCGCCGTGACGCCGCGCCGCGCCGTTTCGCTGACCGTTGATGCCGACGTCTTTCAATACAACACTGTAAAACAGTATGTGTGTATATCGAGCAATCCATTTTTGGCTGCTTGTAATTTGACGCTAGCGCACAAACACATGCTCTACAGTCTACATATAATTGTGTGTGTGTGTGTGTGTGTGTCGGTGTACCAACACGCGTACGTGTAGGTGCACGATGGGCGCATGCGCCATTGACTTTGTACTCTGCTGGCAAAGAAAATTGCCTATAGAACTTTGCCATCGTGTATGCAGAAGAAAATCATTGAAAACATAAACGTCTCCGTTGGGCGTGGGAGAGATCCGTCAGGGTTGCGTTTAACTTGTATTTTATTTATATGAAAATGCGCAACCAGAGAAGCAAAACATATTATTAGCGAGAGAGTTTAGACAAGTGTCAAAAGAACATCAAAATAGTCTTTCAAATATATATGAAAATGTTGTTTTCCAACGATTCACCTTCGGATCGCGACTATATACACTATAATCTATGTAATCTATTGTATGTTTAGATATAAAAATATTATATACACAATTATTTATTTATACTGATTTCATCTCTGATATAAGAATATTTTGTCAGATAAAATTATTTTCCTTCTATTTGTATTTTTTGGTTTTAAAAACGTCCCCTTTGGGACTCAATCATTTTTTGATATATACGCTTGTCATTAAACCGTTTTACATTTATTATTTAATATATCTTTACTATTTATTGAAATGTATTATATTTCAATCAAATATCCTATAATCCCATTCCTTTTATTATGGCTATATATATCATTCTTGACAATATAAAAAACAAATCCAACATAATGCTATAGTTCTTGACAACTCTAAAGTATTTATTGTGTAAACACAACAATTAAATTTAAGTTTGATTTTAACAAATATCTGTATAAATTCGCACGATATTTTTTGCAAATTCTGGAGTAGTGGTATAATTAAAAAGATTACTTCCTCGTGTTCCTTTCAAAATAAAAACAGGAAATTCATTGAACAGGGTGCGATATATTCAACAAATACTAAAAGCAGACGAAGTCAATGTTTAAAAGTTACAAATCAAATAAACATGGTGAAGTTTCTGATAAATGACTCAATACTACTTTTAATGTTTGATGGGTTTGGAAAAGTTATGTTTAATCGATAAGGATGTTTTTTTTTAAAAAAAGAGTCAAATAAAATTAATCTGTCATACACAATTTTCCGTCTTTTTAATTTTAATTGTAATTGTATACATATTAGAGGATTTTATTTTTTGTGCTCCGAGCATGCTTTTTCGTGCTCTGGAGCGAACATGCTCGGAGAATGCTCTCGAGCATGCAGTAAGAACGAACTTGAAGAATATTCTCGATTATTAATATGATTTATGATCTTAACCAAAATGGTTTTATTTATTTAAATTTAGCCTGGAACTTTATATTAAATTCATTTTGCCGATATATCAGAGATGTCAGCTGATCAAAATGTACTGAGATCGCTATAA
>JAAAKO020026564.1:0-14020 GCA_010015015.2 Bolitophila cinerea
TTTGCTGGTTCTGATATTTTAAAAACAAGACAAAATAATTCTAATTTTAAGTATATACATTTTCTATATAGTGCGAAATTTTTAATTTTTAAATTTCAAAGAATTATATAGGCATTTATATGCTTTAAATATTCAGTATGTTATTGTGCGGATTGTAGCACTAAATTGAGATTGCACTAAATAGTACATGTAGAAAAAGAAAACGTGCTAAAATTTAGCAATATATTATAATTAATATTCTAGATAATTTATTATATTAAGCACGTTTTCAGTATGTACATTTACTATTTAGCGCTAAATCTTACATATTTAAATATAAAAAAATCATCAAACAAAATTATTTAATGCTAATTCTAAGCACATTTTTGGTTTTTAAAAGTAATAAGACATCAAATGCTGGCAAATGAACTAAATAATTCTAAAATATAAAAAACTGAAAAAGGAGTCATTCGAATATGAATTGGTAGGCAAGCTGAATATTTCGTAGAAATTAAAAATAAATCACAATTTAAAATTACAATTAACCTTCATCTTTAATTAAAATGAAATTCGTATAATATCGAATTGCACAGCCAACAAATGCAAATATTTTAAAATATGAAATTCTTTTTATGGAATGTATAATCCATGATAAATAACGCGATGCATAACAGCATTGTATCATATTAAAGATAATATCATGACACAAGTGTAACTATTTATTTCTAATATGAATGGTGTTTGTCCATAAATTTTATAAAATGCTAGAAAATATATTATAAAATTCTACTCATCTAACCATGTTTGTTATTTTAAAAAAAAAGTTTTTTGATTTTTTATTTTATTTTGGACTTTTGGTATTATATTGGCTGATTGTAGCAATATGTAGTGCTTATATATATAATTAATTTAATATTAAATGTTTCTTATTTAATGCTAACTTAGCATTACATTACTTTATTTAGAGTTTATTTCGTGCTAAATTTAGTATTAAAAAATGTCTGACGATAATGCTCGTTTATTCACTATTTAATGCTCGAAGTTAGCACTATATAATCAAAACAAACTCTAAAAATTGTTTATTGTTGGGTATATTATTATCAAATAAATATATTTCCACAAAAAACATAGGTTTCTTCTATGATAAAATTATTTAGTATTTTTTTTATTACAATTCATCGAAGTAAAGATTTATAAACAAACCAATCGATGGTAAACAATCTTTGTAAAAGCTGAGCATCGGCTGAAGATCGTCATAATTAGGAGCTGAACGAGACGGATCGTTCGAAGCTAGAGCTACGGAGTTAGAGTCTATATGCGTTTAGCAGGCACTTTGTGCTCAAGGAAAATACCAGACGGCAGCGGTTTTACAGTCAAATTCAGAGTTGATGACTCTAGATGAGAAATTGTCATGTTTTCTGTTGGAAGCGAAAGAATTTAGTGCTTATAAAGACGACACAAGTCTAACGAGAAGTGATACAACATACTCCACGCAAACGACAATTATTTCTTACAATTCAGACGAAGAAAAATCAAGTACATAGTATTTGAGATAAAGGCAAAATGTTAACTGATTTTCACTAGATCCATAAAATAAGAAAGCAAACACGATTCAATTTCTAAGTGGTCGCACACTACGGTGGAGTTCCACCCAGAAGCTTGATTTAGATCTCGAAATAATTTTGCCGTAAATAAATGTTTTTTAGAACGAGATGTTTTGTTCTTTTTTTCAGCGACGCTTCAAGTATAATTGTCACACAATATGTATATATCATTAATTGCATATATAATCAAAAAACCAAAAATATGCCATAAATCCATTATTAAAGATTTTATTATATAAAAATATACTCTAAAAGAAGTACCTAAAAATACAGTGAATAAGTATGGAATCTATTTTGTCTTAGGATCAATAAAGAATTCTTTCTGGCTTAAGTGTGCTTTGCTTATCTTAAAAATACACAAAAATTCACATAAATGTCCTAAAATAGGAGAATGTAATACAATTGGCCGAATTACGCTAAATTCTGCTATAAAGAGAGTGATTTTTGCCCGATTTCTTCAAATTTCATTTAACTTGAGTGTAAGTAAAAGAATTTTAAGGTTAAAGCTGTTTCGAATTACTTCACGTTCACAAACTTTTAACTTAACTCTAAATAGAAAACCTCAGTCAAAACTGTGAAAAGCCAGAGCGAATTAGGAAGCGAATTGGCATAACAGTATATTTTCAATTCATAACGTCAAATTTCATTTTTGTAATTGCACATAAATAGTGCATTATTAATATAAGAATATATTTTAGAAGGATAAAAAGATAACAAAAATGATATGCAAATTTCACTTTATCACAGCTTTACAGAAACTGAAAACAACTTTTCAAGAAATAACAATCCCAAGTGCAACAACATAAGAAGTTATACATTAGACATCCTGCTTCTGAACACTTAAATTGGTAAACAGCAGATTTAAACCTCCAGCTTTTTTAATTTTTTTTTTTAAATCCATTACTTAAGCTTTTCTATTATCTATTAAAAAAATATTTAATTTTCAGCTTGTTATTTACTTGTTTTTAGTTAATATTAGGTTTATTTTTTGGGAAACAAATGCCATAAAAAGTATAATTCTAAAATTGCGGTACCGCAAACATTTTTTTTTTAAAGATACTACAGTCAAAACTAAAAAATCATTTACCAGAGAAAAAAAGTTGAAACGCGATTAATGTTTTGAAAAAGGGGTAATTTTTCTATAGTTTGCTTTCTTCGGAAACATTTATAAAGAATAGTTTTTAACTTCTAATCTCTCCCTCTTCTTCAGTACAATTTTGCGGTAACATTAGGTTTAAAATTATGATTTGCCCTATACATTTCTGAACATTGACCTAAAATAGGCCTGGACGATTAATATTTTTTCCATCCATTTTTTCACCTTAAACTGAAACTGTTCAAGAATGTAAAAAATTAGCAGCAGATACTAAAACTCGTTTTTTTTTATATATTTTTTAAAGTGAAGATACTCAGTGCTTCTGCTAATCGACAATACGAGATTTGCCAATCGTATATTTCGGCCATTCGAGATTCGGCCATTCGTGATTTGGTCAATCGAGATACACCAAAAAATAGAATTGACGGCAAGCAATGAACTTAATATCGAATACATTTTTTCGGTTTACCAGAGTTCCAGACCAACATTTAACAAAGTGTATGATCCGTATGTTTTAAATAATCTTCGCGGTTATCGAGCATCGTTAGAGGAACTATACCCTTTATTTATAATTGTTTTAAACAAAGATCGATTACCAGAGGTAAAGCAGTCTCCTATATCTGATACAACTACATTTTTTTAATAACACATACATTATTTTAAAGGAATTAAAATAAGGTTAGAACTTCTCAGTAATTGCAGCTATTTGCTGGTAATTTTGAGTAAGAGCTAAAAACAAATGTGTTGAATTTATTAGAAGGCATAAAAAAAGTATTTGAATAATTTTGTGGTTTTGCTCGATATTTTGTTAGATATATTATATATTGAAGAAACCAATTATTATTGAGACCAATAAACAATATATTTTTTTATAATCAATTTAAGATTGTTTATAGTAATTGTACCCAAAATATATATTTTTTATAATCTTAGCTACGTTCAATACCCAACTAACAATTATTGTAAAAAAATGGTCAAAATGATCAAATATTGACAAAAAAGCTGTGATTGATCAAAACAAATAATAAAAAAATACATCATTTTGACTGAATAAGCGAAGGATTTGGTGACTATATGGTCATATTTGCTGAATAGCTATATGATTATATATGATTAAATAGTAAAAATTGCTAAATCGTGACAATATATATAGCTATAAAATCTAAAATATAAATAATTAGTCAAAAATGCTTAATCATAATGACTACATAAAGTGATCATTTCACTTGTTTAGTAAGATTATTGTTATGTGTTATATCATGTTTTGTTGTAAAATGGATTAATAGAAAACTCTATATTAATAAAAGTGAAAAGATTTTTTTACACTAAATTATGTGGGATAAATTTTTCCGAATTGTTTACAAAATAGGTTCAAATAATGCAGACACTCAAAAAAACTGAATTTAATAAATTAAAACTATTAAATTTTTTTATTAATTTCAAAATGTTCCAAGGTTTGTATGTTAAATTAAATTTAAAGAAAATGCCCATTTTTATTAATTTAACAAAAAAAACTCAAGAAATCTTGAATCTATATAAACATAAATGAAAAAATCATGAACATTTACACTGACAAATATAAAAATGGCTCCAATATGTGATGACTAAATAGCAACACACACAGCTAAATAGTCATTACAGGAAATTTGTGGTCAAAATGACGTTTTAGTCATCAGTATACTGGTCATTATGATCAATATATCCACATATTTTTGCTTTAAAAGATAAACAAAATTTTTATTGTTACTTGAGTATACAATATACAGTATACTTTCAACATATTACAATTATATTGATGTTTTTTTGTTTGATTTTTACACAAACACGACGTTATTTTGTATTTGAAATAAAAAAAGTATGATAGTTTACCTTAAATAATTTATAATAAAACCGTTAAATCAGTATTCTTATTTTATTTTTAGTGTAGAAAAATATTCTTAAAAATAAAATTTTTAGCAGGTCTATTTCACATGGACCTGCTAATAGGCTATTTTAAAGAATATGTTTCTATAACAAAACAAAAATGAGTGTACAAACCGTTTTAATCAATACCTGTAGTCACTCTCCAAAAGTTATCCATTTAAAAAACTTTTTGATTTGTGGAATCAATTTTCTCACATAAAATCCAGTTATAAAAATTGTAAACTAAAAAAATGACAGCATTTTGAGTGTGAATACAGTTATGCAATTATGAACTTGTACAGGGTTGAAGATAGTAGAATCCTTCGCGAGTACACCAACTATTTATAATTAAAAATGTTATAATTAATATTCTACAATAAAATGTGTAACGCACTTTTTAGGAAATTTCGCTCAGAAATAAATCAGAAGTTTTCTTAATTCTCATAACGGACGAACAATCCAAACAATCGCAGCGGATTTCAAGAACACATATAACAAAGCGCAAACGACGACCCTTTTACGGCGATAAAAAACACATCATTTTTTTAAACGCGAATATTCTTGGATTTATAACTCGATAAACGAGTTCAGATATTGCGCAACGCAACTAAGCTTCACGCGAATAGCACAAGTCTTCGCCGGGCACCCTTAAGAATAAGACGCGCAATTTACGCGTATATTTAAATATGTTTCTTCTTTTGTCGGCTCATTCAGCATTCAGAAAAAACATGTTTTCGGTGCTGTATTGTTTTTATATCGATGGATTATTTTTTAAAACTGGATAAAAGACAGTAAATTAAAAATAATTACTTTATTTATTAGTTCATGGTCATTAATACTAATCTTTATAAATATGTCATTGGCATTTTATCATATTTGTTAGAACTTCGATGTATCTTTATATTTATATTTATGAATTGATAAAAATCATTATTTAAATTATCGTCATTTGATTTAATATAGAGCAATAAACGCTAATAAATTGAATAAATAAAAAAATAATAAAAATAAAAAATGATTAAATGATATTCAAAGATGGTTGTCATGTCGTTGATTGCCATATCAAGGAAAAAAACATATAAAAAGGTTTGTTGACGCCATTATTATTGGTTATTTTTTATATTTATTTTGTTTATATTATTTCTGATTTAAGATTTCAAGACTGCATTCAAAATATTAAAAAAACGAGATAATAATAGATAAATGAAAATGGTTTGTAATGTAATATAAAAAATTCCACCACAGAAATGCGTATTATGGTAAATGTTTTAAGTTTTCAAATATTAGCTTCGATTTGTTTTGATCTACTAAAAACATCATTAAAAAAACAATAAAATTATTAGTTGTGATAGTTATACTGATGATTCAAATAATTAATACATCCCGACTATTAGCGAAGGGGTAGAATTTTGTTTTCAAGCGGACACGTACAGGAATTAGAGGACATTATAAAAAACGACTTATACTATCTTCGGTCTGAAGTAAATCCATCTTTTAAAGATACTATTTATCCAGTAGCAATAGTGTTGATCAACGATGCAACGGTGATCAGCGCCACCTGGCAATGCAAACCATCCTTATCGAGAAGCTGTTCTCACATTATAGCCCTAATGATTACGTTGGAAGATTATTACACCATGCTTTTTCCCGTGTTGCTGATGTGGTCCTAATAGGAGAAAATCTTGTAAAGAATGTAACAGAGGTTGGAGGAGTTTATAAGGCGTTGTTCGGTATCAAGGGGTTTGAAGGGCTAATATCGAGTCCATACAAGCAAAAAAAATCAGCAAAGCCAGTTAACGTTTACCGGGATTTTCAAAGAAATTATGGAGGCTGCGATTGCTATAAGTGGAGCATTTGGGTTGTGTGAACTGGGCTTCTGGACGCTTTGAAGAAGTATGTTACTGAGTCCAAATATTGCTTTGGTGAAGAATTTCTGAGACCTCTATTTTTAACGGATGTCGAGAGGTATGATTCCGCTGATTACCTCATGAGTCGATGTATGTGTTGTTCTCAATAATTGGATTGTTTGGAGTCTTATAAGTCGATATTTTAAGGTCTATGAGGTCTATGAGGTCTATGAGGGACCAGATTGATGCTTGTAGATCAGTAGGAGGCATGTTGGATGAGAAACCCATTAGGATATGCTAATCGATCTAAATTTTATCCTCATGCTTGATTTTTTGATCACAAGCATTTGGAGTGGAACGTCATTCCTATAGGTAAATAAAATATTTAGATTGTGTGATTGGTATAGATCCGACCTGAACAGAGAATTGACCCTTTTGAAAGGGATGTTTTAAGTCTATCGTACGTTGAATCCTATTCTGCAGTAATGGTCCACGGAAACCGATTTGTATTTTTTTGACTATATCCCTCAAGTGAAAATGAAGAACACGTTTCTCAACAACAGCTTCAATCCTTCAAACCATTTTTGTAGGAGATTTTGAGCTGTCAGTCTGGAACAGAGGATTTCTATTACTACGTTGTCGTACGCTGCTTCGACTTCCATAAACGTGGCTAGTCATATTGATTTTTGGGCATAGTTGGTTTGGAGGTCCGTTGACAATATAGCTATGCAATCTTTCGTAGAGGTACGAAAACCAAATTGAGTTGGAGATATAGTGTGGTTCAGAAGTCTAATCGTACGTTTACCGGGATTTTCAATAAGTTTTTCCATTATTTTTCTCATGCACGATAATGGGCATATCGGGAGGTATAATGGCGCCTGGGATAGATATTTTTTATAGTTTTTGGATGGTTAAAGATGCTTAGCATGTTTTTCAGACAATGGTAAATGGCGAATCAAATTTAAAGAAATATTGTCTAGGCTTAGAGATGTGATCTTTTAGTTCTGAAATCTGTTGGATCTAAAAAGGTATATGATCTTCTTGTCTTTCGCTAAGTCTCATATTAATTGGAGCAAAAGTTTCAGTTGCCGGTGCAAGTTTGGCTAGAATTCCGGCATCCAAACATCCAAGCTTATCGCTGATCCAGTTGTATACTAACTCCACGGTATTAGCGTCCCATTTTCTACATTTTGGATATGAATGTGTTTTTATCTAGCGATACACAAAACTTTTTCCAATATGACTTTGTCTTTTGTGTTTTCACCAATCTTTTAAATAAAACCTGCGCTTTTAGAAATGCGAGATATGCTTCACGTCTGCTGAATTTGTAAAACACTTTAATTGCGATTGTTTTTGCTTGGCATTCATCGTTCCACCAGTCTTTGGGAGATTTTCGTAGTCAATGTGGATTGTGAGTAATTGGTCTGGATTATATAATTCTTTGGCGCAGTATATAAGATGGAAGTAAGTTTAAAGTAGCGAATTATCAGCAGATCGTTTGTGGGGATATATGTTATTCCCGCGGTCACACAGTTTTGATAGTTCTCCTAAATTATGAACTTTGTTAAATTATATGGCTTAGAACCTTGGAATATTTCTAATATTGCAAAGTAATTAGTAGATGGTCACTGCCTTTTGTATGGGTTCTAACTCACCAATCGAAGTTTAAGGAATTATTATTCAGATTTTTATGTAGAATTTAGACTTAAGTAGAAACCCCGTACTATACAATAATCGATGATCGACGCCAGAATGTCTTGATTTAAACCCATTAAACAATATAGGTTTGTCTTAATAATCTCAAAATCTGTCTCAATTGTATATGATACTGTCTGTAGGACATAGTTTGAATTTGATTAAATTCTAAAAACAAAAAATAACACTACATTTTTTTATATAATAAATAAATGCTAGAAAACACACAACTACACTGATATTATATCACAAAAATGGTTTCGCAATGCACTCCTCTACATTATAATATATATATAAATATATATATGCCGATATTGCATTTCAGTGCGCCTAAGAGTCTCGTCGAAACCATTTTAAAAAATCCTTATATACACAAATATGTGTACCTACCACACTTGTGTGTCGTATCTTATCTCGATGAACACACACATATATATATATATATGTGTGTGTGTGTTGTATTGCACCGATGCACCCTCACAACAGTGCAGTGTGTAAAAAAAATGCACACAATAAAAAGTGTGCACTCTAACATATTATTATTTTACCTGCGCGGACGTACGCTGCGCGCTGTACCTTGTTGTACCTGCGTATATGTATGTATGCGTTTGCGTTTGCGTATATAGGACGGGACACAACAAAACTGCAGCGCATTCATAAACATTCTCAGGATATAAAGAAAAGGATACGAGATACTTTTCAGATCAGAATGATGTATATGAACGGTTTCGCAGAATTCAATTGAGAGGTGGTCGATGTTGTCGTTGCCGGTCCGTGCACTATGTGCATTGCGAATGCGCTTATATATATATATATATATATATATATAGTTTCTGTTGAAATCAGTGCTTGTGTGAGTTTTTTGGTTTCAGGTGTACATCCATTGTAAGGACGAATGAGTATTTGCAAAATGTCCTACATCATCAGTAATTATTATCGAACCGCACAGGACACCGCTACTTGTGGGAATATTTTAAAGGAATAAATATAGTTTCTCCGGTTCCATTGCTTTTTCGATTTTATATATCTGAATTTTATAAAATCCAATATATGCCATACTTTAAATTTTATGAGTAGATAAATATATTATTAGGCTTTTTTTCATTTACGTAATACATAAAATTATAGATACTGTACTATGCAAGTACATTATAAACATAATATATTATCAAAGGTGTTGCTTCGTGATCTTGCCCGCGCTCGGACGCAGCCAGGTACCGAGCAGTCGAGCAGAGTCGAGCAGCCGAGCACCACGCATTTCGAACGAGCAGACTGCATGGCTATTAAACAAGAAACGCACCGCGCACAATCTTAAACCTTTCAACTGATCTATTAATCACTTCTGACATGCGCTATATGTTCCAAGATTGGTGTTAGATACCTACCTATACATTTTACATAATATATTATATCCAGTCACAGTCATAGAGTCTGGCCATCAGTATTTTATTATATATATATATACGTATGTTCCAACATTACGATTTAGACATAAAGAAATATATACGTAATATTAATATGTATAAAACAGAAATATCCATATGTGTACTCACATTTCTTGTGGTCTCTACACATCCAAATGTGACATTTTAATATTAAAACATTAGTTTGACAAAATTTACAAAAAAAAAACTCTTTATTCGTTTCTGGGTTTCCTCTCAAGTAGTCATCCTTTGAAGCTATGCAGTATAATTTATAACACGCCAGCCGCAATAAATCATCTTGTATTTGTGTCAGTTTAATTTGTTATATTAGTAATATTTTAAATTGGTGCCGCTTCAACAACGTCTTTATGTCTGGTTTGGGTGATAAAATAAAATCCAAAGTTTTGGGCAGAGTGATCACTATTTTACGATATTAGTGTTTATACTCTTTTTGTGATTTTGTTTTTATTTTTTATGATAGTCATGGATTTAGATATAATGAGGAAGTTCGTCCAGAAACGGATTGTAAAATTGGAATTAACAATTCACAATGGTCAATCTTCATAGAAGAAGCTATTCCCTTGATTGTTTTCAAGACAAATATTATTTTTATTTCCAAATTTATTTCAATTATCTACTTTCCCGATTGTAGTTTAGTTCTTTTCCACTAGAAGCGAATGTAATCGGTTTGGACATTGAAATTAGCCTTTACCGTTTATAGTACCGACGAAAATATGACTGAAAAATGTATCTCAGACAAGTATTTTAGGAAACCTTTAAAAGACAAAATAGAAAAGCAAAAGAAAATTCAACGATTATTATTCAGCTACGAATCGTGTTACCTTGATGAACATAAATTCTCGTTTTATACAGGATTGTCACCTACAGATTTTATTGTGTTATCGTTATGGACTTTTTTTGTGAGATGCGACCTATTTACACTTTTACACTTTTACACTAGGACCGAAACACTTTCAAATCAGCTAATATTATAGGTTCATAAAGTTTATTGTAAATAAAGAAATTATAAATAAATAATGAATCAATAATAATTTAAAAATATATATAAAAAATTAACACTTCAAAATATTAAAGGTCATCTAAAATTTTATATTGCAAAATAAAAAGAACAATGCGAATTTAAAAAAAACTGTGGCCATGACCTATCCGGTTGATTGGACCATCTTGGTCTTCTTTGGATCACTTTTGCCAGGAGAACTTCAGTGTTTCTTTATCTCTGGAGTGTTGTAATGATTTGGATTGCACTGGAACAGCTCCAAACCGTACATGGAAGTGGTAACACGATTTTGCTTGTTGTCGACTGTGAGCAATTGTTTGCCAATAGCTTTCTTATATCCAAATTTTCATGAAGGTTATTGTGTTTAAGATTTGTTGAGATGCTTACACAATCGTGGATTTTATTCACAGTTACTTCGATTGTGACCTATTTGTGGGATCACGGAGATGTAATGATCTTTGTGCTCGTACGACCGTTACGAAATTCCGTAAACCAGCAGATTCACCATAATATTTTTGTAACATTTTATGTTTTTCCTCGCAGAAAGTGAAGTTTCATCAACACGCAAAAATCGTTTTTTTCCAGTGTTTCTATTGTTAAGAAAGACGTTTAATTTAGAGTTTTGTAAAAAATAAACAAACTGACAGATTCGCTTAAAATTTGAAATTAATTGCCACATGTAGAAAATAAATTTATCAAACCGATTTAAGCCGCACATCTAATCACAAAATTGGGTTCATTATCAAATGACCCTTGTAAAGTTAATTTAAACACAAACTCGTTAATTTCACAGAAACTTTTTTTTGAAAATCAGTTATAAAGAATTATGCTATTAGTATAAATATAAAAAAGTCTTTCAAATTCGATTTGCATGCAAAATAAAAAAAATCGCTAGTATACATACAAATAACGTTTCAAATTTTTGTCACAAATTTGCGCGATTTTGAAAGTTGCAAAGTCGATGCAAAGTCTTGAAGAGTCTTCATCAATTTTTTTGTTCATAGCTTTCAATTACAGAAATTTCGATAGTACACCTGCAAATTTATTTTGTGCAAGGTTGGTATTTGCATGAAAAGTTCTGCTAAAGTTTGCAAAGTCCATTATGTTTTTTTTTCTAGAAATTTAGTCGAAACGGGCCACGAATCTAGCGTGCTCCAAACAATTTAATTTTAAGCACCTTAGTATTTAAAATCGTACTCTCAATAATTCAACAAAATAATCACAAAATTCAAATATGTACTCCCTAAAATTAAAATGCGTGCTCCACATTGTGTGCACTAAATAATTAAAAATCGTGGACTTTTTATTAAAAAATGTGATCCATAAATTGTGCAACATGATAAATAATAATAAATAAATATCCGCCTAATAATTCATTTTTGTTCACCACATTTAAATACATTTCGCACCAATACACATTTGCTATAAAAATCTACGGAGAAAAAATTAAATTATGAGGTGAACATTTTTAAATTATATGGTGTAAAAAATTTAAATTTATAGAAGCCTTTTTTTGTATTTTTAGCTGCAAAATAATTTTTTGGGGTAAACATTTTTTAAGGTTTACAATATTTCGGTAACGATCTGGTATAATCAACGCCATCTATACATGTTCTTTTTGGTGGGTTTGTGTATTATTTTGTAGCCATCATGTCCACTTTTTCGAAAACGTAGATGGTTTTTATTTTATTTTAGATTTTTTTAAAGCAAGAGGAACCTACTGATTATAAGTGCATATTCGAAAAACACTCGAAGATTTGTTTATTTTTGCTGCGGATTTACCGCGCACAAGTCCGACGTGTTGTACCTCTCGGCTACTTAAAAAAGGGAACCTTACATCTGATTTTTGGAAGGACATAATTTTTAGTTAGCGCCTATTTTTTCAGATAAGTCATCTAGGTTCATTCCTCTATCATTTATGCCCACTTCTTTAAAATAAATAAAATAAAATTAAATGAAATGTTTGCAAAGTCTTCTTATCGGAACTGCAAATTTGGTTTCAACATATTTGCGATTTGTATAATAGAAAGTCATACTTTTTAATCCATTCGTAGTACTTTAATATCTATATTGGCATTTTTTATGTGTTTTTATTTTACATATTTGCTTCAAATCAAATATATACGCCAATATTTACAAATAAATTAAGAAAATAAAAACGACCTTTACTAGAATATTTCCAATAATGTTTTGAAAATGTTTGCAGACAAAAAAACGCAACAATATTTACTATTTTTTAACCGAGAAACAATAAAATTAAATATGGTTCATATTGAGCTCTGTATTTAATGGATTATAATTACTGCTGTACACAACTGATCGTGTTATTATATAAACAAATAATTACACAAAGAAGACAGTCCAAGTATTTAACTCACAACACACTGGATTATTATACCGATACTTTAGTACACTTAAAAGTATAAATAACAGTAATTTCTAAAACATCACTCTTTTATTATTTGAAAATTTTAAAACTGAATAAACCTAATAGAAATTAGACTGTACGAGGTAAGAAATTGGCGCATCTGTTTTTGAATCTGTACGAGAAATATTTTCCATTAAAATGTTCTTGTGTTGTATATATCTTGTTAGTATGAGTTGGACTTTATTTATATATATATGTTTAGACTCTAGACTTATATGCACAATGTACATATTTTATATGCGCATGTAGATATACATTTACACAAACTCTAACACACACACACACACACGCTCGCACATCCACTAAGTCATAACAAATGTTATTTATGACAAAAACGTGCGCGTATTATGTAATTTATTTAATACAACATCGTAACATTTTCCTTCATCTACACATACGTATACTATGTATATCCCGTTCTCAAAAGCTTTATGTAATGTACGAAAAGCTCGCCTGATGCTCGGCCAAATCCCGTGTGCTGCGAATACACACATACACACACACACAGTGAAACTATTTATACGCTATACTGTTTGTGCATGCGGAACATGTGACACAAATTCATTTCACGGTGTTTTGTGTATGTGTTTGTGTGTGTTGGTGAGTATCCTTTATCCTGCTTCTTGCGATTGTGACAAAATTCGTATCGGTCATCCTTTTTTTTGGAAACACAGGAAGTATGAAATTAAACTATACGATGTAATTACGAATGTGTCACATCATGAAATTTCTAAACATTGTATTGTAACTTTGTATACTTTGTTACAACACGTAATATCTGGAGACTTAAAAAGCAGAACAGAATGTAAAAAGAGACAATAAATGGAGACCACAATTTAAACTAAGAATGAGGCTTAAAACAAAGAACTTTTATATTATTATATATTTAATGGCATCCAATTTACCTTACTCCATATAATTCAATATTGTCCACCAAATAATTAAAAATTTACCACCAAAATAATCAATTTTTGTTCACCTAAAAATTAAAAAATGTGCTCCTAATTATATAAAAATGCGCACCAAC
>JAAAKO020026575.1:0-14016 GCA_010015015.2 Bolitophila cinerea
CTTTTGGAGTTTACGAAAATGCAGATCTGGGCTCAATGCACTTATCTCGCAGTGATGTTCTTAAAGCACTTTTGAGCTTCAATGTAAACAAGGGCAAAGGTCCTGATAAGATTCCCCCGATGTTCTTACAGAAATGTGCTAAAGACCTTGCCGTTTCACTTTAGTTCATTTTCTACCTTTCACTATCCACCGGCATTTTTCCAGACCGATGGAAAACATCTTACATCACTCCTATTTATAAATCAGATTCTAGAAGTGATGTCTCAAATTACAGGGGTGTAGCTATTCTTCCTACTAAAGCTAAACTCTTTGAATCTATTGTTTGCGAAATGATGACAAATCAACTAAGAAGAGCAATTGCAATAAATCAGCATGGTTTTATGGCTGGTTGTTCTACATCTACTAATTTAATTGAGTTCACTAATAATGCTATTGGTGTGCTTGAATCTGGTTCACAGCTCGATGTAATATACACTGAGTAAAGCTTTCGATATACAGCTAGCTGATTCAAAAACTACGCGATATTGGTGTCCATTCTTTAATGTTGAAGTAGACACAGTCTTACTTAGAAGAAAGAACACAATATGTAAAGATTGAGAACTGGTCATCGCGTTTGTTCACTGTAAAATCAAGTGTACCTCAAGGAAGCCACCTTAGGCCACTTTTATTTAACTTGTTTATTAATGATGTAGTCAATGTTTTTAAATTCTCGAAATGTTAAATGTATGCGGATGACTTGAAGATATTTGCCCGAGTAGAAACCCAGTTTGATTCTGAAAACTTACAACGATTCTTCGATTCACTCTCTGCATGGTGCAAATATCAGTAAATGTAAATGCATGACTTTTCATCGAATGAGAGTAGCTATTAAATTTGATTACTGTATATATGGCATCTCCTTAGCAAGATGATGGAAAGTTATCATTTAGCAAACATTAAAACTTAACAATTTCAAAGGCTTATAGCATGCTTGGTTTCATGAAGAGAATCTGCACTGATTTCGTTGACTTAAAAGTACTAAAAAGCGTGTATTGTGCTCATGTAAGATCACATTTAGAATACGGATCAGTTGTATGGAATCTACGTGCAGTTCATTCTAATAGATTATAATCTATACAGAAGAAATTTATTCTGTATGCTCTGCGCGGTGTTGTGGTAAGGGATGACAATTAAGTTCTTCCTCCCTACGCTGACCGTTGTCAAGGTTTGGCTTTAGAATCTCTTTTAGACAGACGACGTAATGATGAAGTTTTCTTTTTATATGATTTGTTGTCGAGTCGCACAGATGCGCCAAATTTTCTGTCACTTATTGACTTTAATGCCCCTTTCAGAGAATTTTCTTCAAGTTAATGTCTGAATCTTTCAACCGCTTTTCCAACTTTTTAATTTTATGATTTCGCGAGACGCGTTCGGGCAAATCATCAAATCCACATCTATGCCCTTATTGTTGATTATATTTTACAAGTACTGCCTATTCAGCACTATGAGCCATGTGAGGGAAAGTGCATGATCTCTTATAAAATGTTTCGATAGTTGTCCTTGTTTAAGATCTTAGTTTAGCTTTTATTTTATATAATTGTTTTTATGATTATAGATTAGTTTTTTTTATATAATTGTCGTTTTTTTATTATATGTATAACTGTTTTTTTATTTTAATTTTCTTTTTTTTGTTATAAATTTTTCATGTACAGGCATTGGAATCAATTAAAAAACTGAAATATGTATATAATTGTATAAAAATGAGGTAATAAATGTTATATCATTTTAAAATTTAAAAGGATGTAAATTTTGGAATGATATTGACATTGTTTATACACAAGTTTTTTTCATATTTTTAGAAATAATAAATATGAAAATTAAAAATCGAAAAATTGTATCATATTTCATGTGTATGACGTACTTAATTACAATGGGTATAGGTACTTGACAAAACCCTTATATTCTTGTATAGGGTATTTTGTTTAAATTGTTGGAGCTGTGCATTATGCTCATGAGAATTACCGTGACGAAAAAAAATCTCGACGATTAGTCACAACTGACTAAAAATCGTGAGAGTAATGCACAGGCGGACTGTGACTTTTTGTCAGGATTTTTCGTGAGAAGAGACTTAAATCTTAAGTCTCTGCATTATTTTCACAATTTTTAATCTCGTTAAGTCTCTTGGGAATAAGTTACATTCATTCTCAGGATTTTTGGTGAGAATAAGTTATTATTGAAAAAAAAAATAACACAACAAAAAAACGGTGACGATAATGCACAATCGCGGTGAGATTAAATCTCTGAAGATTAATTCACCACACCTAAATTTATTATAGTTTGGTAGCTAATAAAATTAGCTATAAAATTAGAAATATTTTTAAGTAAGTATTAAAATTGAAAACGGTCTGGCCAGGCCCATGTGCCTACCAAACAATCCATAGCAAGCCGAAATCGCCTGATCGAAAAAAAAGAGTGTTCGAACTCAGAATTTGTGTTAGTGTTGCACGAGTTTTTACGAAGTTACAGTGTTGCATGATTATATAATTCGAACCACAGCACGAATCTTGCCGAAGCTACGGCATCGTAATCTGTTCGGCTTCTTTAGTTGGCAAGTTTACAAATTCATTTTGTTTTAATTTGAGAGAGAACATACGCAATAATCATTTCTCAAGTTAAAAACTTTACGGCTAACTGGATAATGAACGATGCACTAAACACACATATGGTTTATACAAAAACAAGTAAGATAATCCATGGGGAATTTGTAATTCTCTGATTATCCAATTTTTTTATAAAGGCCAAACTTAAAAACTAAAAGGTTAAAAGGAAGGCGCTCATCCTTTATAACAATCAATGTATACTAAAATTGTACTAAAAATTAAAATAAATTGATTTTTAAAAAAACTTTTAATTAAAAATATTTGACATTTTTTATGCTCCATTTTTACATCAAGCAACACCACAATTTTCAATAATATCGAAAAAATTTAAGCGACCGGCAACTTGACCGAACATAAAGCACACAAATCAAATCTAAATCAAGTCGCTTTTAAGCGGATTTAAAAGTCACTTGCTTCAACTCGCTTATTGGCTGACTGGGTAACGGTGGGTTAAACAGAAATATAAAATACTGGAAAATCCACGGTTTTTGTTATTGCATTTGGAGGAAATTAGAGGGAGAGGCTCGATAAAATGTTGTTCAAGAACCTTAAATAGCGGCCAGCCTTGTTCGGTAACTTTATCAATAAATAAATTAAATATTTCAAAAAAATTCTGTGATGATATTTTTTTCTCTAAGTTAATTTAATAAATAATTTATGGTCACAAAATTCATAACTATAAATTAAAATATGTGTCTATGCTATATAATATAAACAATAAAATTATGCAGTTTCTCTCCATCTTCAAATTATCTCTAGCGTCTCGTCTCTGACCCCGCGAAAGTATATACAGTTATACACGCAATTAGTACTAATAATAATTATTAGATTCGGCAAATTTTGCATTGCGCGCACAGATGATTTATACGCACGCAAATTAAATTTCGGCATGTGTGCGTTTAAACTATGTATTATATATATATAAAATATATGTATGTATAGATGTATGTATAATGTATGTATGCGTGTAGCGCTAATTTAGCCCGCGCTCGCGACTTTACAAAGTTGTGTGGTACCAGCGTAAGTAGTTTAATATATGCATATATAATGTTTAAATTATAGTATATATACTATCTAGTTTAGAATATAGTAGTTTATTAGTGGTATATTAGTATATATGATAATATTGCGTATGAAATATATATAGTTTAATATTTGTGTGCACAACGAGAGTGTGAAAGCGAGACGCCCGCCACGCCGCCACGGAGCTGCCACGTCGCCGACGTCGCATAGAGAGGAGACCTCATTTAATTAAACACTTCCTCAAATGTAGCGTATATAATAAATGTTCAAGGATGTGTGTGTGTGTGTGTGTGTGTGTGTATATATGTTCTGATGTGTGTATGTGTATTAATGTGCTGCAGCTGTCACTTAAGATGGTTGTGTGGTTCTCTAGATATGTTATTGGAACACTCGAGCCGGAGCGGCGAACGGATGACATTTATAGTATGTGTTCGCTTCCCGCAAGTCAGATACCCAGAGAGCACGCACACATTCACACACACGCACACACAAACACACACGCGATGATCCATACCACAAATAAGCAGCCGGGTGCGTGGGCTGTGTGCGAGTGGAGGATTGTGGGTGGAACGGAGGTGGTTGATATGGATATATGCTTTGTGGCCTGAATGATACGTGTTTTTGGGTGATAGCTGCTGTTGCTGCGCTGCTGTTCGGAATATTTGGAATTTCTGTGTACGACCTCTGTTTCATTTCAAATATATTATGTTATTTAATATTTTACAGTATGTTGCATATTTCCCTATATTAATACTTTGGGAGTTCGTATTTAAATTAAATATATATTTTTATTACATTTTTTTATTTAACAAATATAATAAAGAACTCACCGCATTAAAAAGTCATCAATTTCAAATTACATTAATTATGATTTAAATGTGGTTATTATATTTTTCAAAAAAGGTTTCAGTTTAATTTTATTCAATTATATTTAATTCGTTATAAAAAGGTATTTTCCATATTTAATATAATATTTGTACAAATTAAGCTTTTTTAATATTTTGTATGCGATTAAAAAAAACTCTCTCAACAAGAAATATTTATATATATATATATATGCTGTATATGAAAATTCCACTATCATGGAAAACCCTTTTCATTTCCACTTTGCTCATTTAAAATGTGCAATTATAAATTCGGCTGCAAACTGGCAAGAGAAAACACCCGCTCACTGCGCGCACGAAAATAATTGTTTCTATTTTTCGGCATTGCCCTTAAATAACAGCGATTCACGATTCTGTGCACACACACTCGTAACCATACCTATATCTCTATATAGTATACTATAATATAATATTCTTATTAATTTCTATATAAGCCAGGGCTATACTTTAGAATATATACTTCAATGTTGTAATTCAAGCGTATTTAAGAAAAGCGGGCCAAATAAGAAAATCTCTAATATTTCCCGAGTTTATATATATACGAATACATTGGCTTATACATTTATATAAATATACACATGTATATTATACAATTGCATTGTATATATAAAACATACAATAAAACGCTTACGCGCGCACACGAGCGAAGCCAGCTAGCAAGAAGTGCAATTTCATTTTTCGCTTTTAAGGGTAAATACATACTTCTGTTTAATCCCAGAATTTATTACTAATTTAGTCACTTCTCCCAGAAATGCGCGCGAACAAAATTTGTGCTGATCTTTCTTTGATTATTTTTCGGGAGAGCGAACGTCTCGGCACCACTGCTGCGGCTCGAAGTCGGGCGTCGGAACAGGGTTATTCATAATATACGTATATACTTTCAAAAGCCAGAACCGATGCGCCTGGATCCGCAAGGATGCATACTAGCATAGCGTATATTACACACGCTCAGTCCTAAAAACTTCTCAAAATTATGAGACCTCTATACGAATACCTCTCTCGAGAGAAGGCGAGATCAACCCTCGCAATTACATGTTCCGCGGCAGGCGGCAACGCGGCGGCAGCGCGGTGGTGTTTTGCGTTTTGCATTTCGCGTTTCTAAGCCTGTAAACATTTACATTCATTTTATAGTGCGCTCGAGCTCGCATGCATCCAACTCCACCCCGCGTGTGTCGCACACATACAAACCCTCTGGGCTAAAATAATATGTGTGTGTGTGTGTCTTTGCCTCCTCTATTCGTGTACTTGCGCCGTTAGGTCGCGCACGCCGCCCGCGAATTGTTGTTGTCTGACTTTTTATCTGCGTGCACGATATAATTTCGAGGGATTTTCGCCCTGGCGAAACATATACTTACATTACACATACATAATATTATACAAATACGTACCCTATCCTGTACAATGTATGCCTGTGTATGTAATGTATATATATATATATATATATATAAATGGTGCATACGTTGGCAAACCCACATATATACACGTTATACGCGATATACACTTATACACCCCGGGAAATTCGCTTAATAATGCAAATCAAGGTGTTTTCGTGCGGTGGCAATGTAAATTTGCACGTGTATAGGTATATAAAAGAAATTGCGCGGCAGGGCGGCGCGACGAAAATGAGTTTCTCTCGGCAAAACGGTTTTCCTAAAAATAAAACGAATTTCTGGAATTTCTGAAATTGTTTCTTTTAAAGTAATAATGGCGTGGAAATGTTTTTTTTGGTTTGACTAGCGCTGTTTAATTATATATATAGAAGTTTTAATTCACTCCAAACTTTTGAGGCACGGAGCTGGATAAATCAAAAACGCCTAAATCACTAAAAAAAGTGGTTCTTTTATACTCGGTTTTAATAACACTTTCCTCGAAACGTACATCTAAAGATAAGAAAAATCTCAAATACAAAATAAATCTTAAAAAATTTATAGCCAATTACCTTTTGATCTTTTGAGCTAACTAGGTTGCCCATTGATTAACCCACAAACAACCGCTTTCGGTACAATGTACTAATCCATTTGTCCAACCATTCTGCTAAAAATAACCTCTGCAGAAATGCGCAGTAAAGTACAACATTAATAACGGTGTTAGAATGGCACCGCTGACACCAATGTTACAAATTCAGAATCATATGTTAGCAACAGAAGGTTCGTTTAAACTGACTAAAATAGTAGTACTCATATTTTTTTATCATATTTGTCGTTGGCACTTCTCAAATCTGAGAAAACTGAAAAATGACCACTATGTGAAGGTTTCGAAATAATCCAAATTCATTTTGGTCTTTTTTAAATTTAATAAAATCGGTTAAAATTGAATTAATTCCAATAAATCGAAAAAAATTAATGAAATCGAATTAAATTTAATAAAATTTAATGAAATTAATAAAATCGATTACATATTTTTTTCTAAAGAAAATTCAGATGAAATATAAAAAAAATATATGAAATCGAATGAACTCGAATGGAATCGAATGGAATCCAAAATTAAATGACATGGTATAAAATTTTTAATGAAATTTAAATTGAACGAAATACAAAAAAACATGAAATATAAAGTTATTAAATTTAATTGAATTAAATCGAATAATATTAAATCGAAAAAACAAAGGCAATAAAAACCAAATATGTTATTTTAAAACAATCAATTAATGATTGTCCAAGGGTAAATCTCTCATTGTGATGATAGAACCCTAACCCGTAGTTACTTTTTATCTTCTTAAATATTCATATTTCCAATCTACTCAATGTCTTCTTTCTGGTACAGTTACCATGTTTTCTTACGATGCTTGGTTTTAATTTTAAAATACATGTATTCATATATTAACCGAAACTTATAATGGAATTTCCCAACAAATATATATAAATTATAGAATCTATTATAATTAGTTAGTAAAATTCGATCAACCCTACTTAATACATGATATTTTTGAAATATTGTAAATTTTTTATCATTTAATATAAAAATATAATATAATATAATATAAATATTCATTTTCGTTTAATAAACAATTGTATACCCAGTAAAACCAGAAATAAAATGTTTGCTTGAATTTATTTAAAAAACACGAGTCTTTTGTGTTTTTGTAAATATTATCCAACCCAGAAAATGTTTTCCTACTTCTAATTTATTTTTTATTTTTTTGCTTCGAGCATGTATTTTATAGAGTGCTACTATAGTGTCATTTTCATACAAAAACGCTGTCAAAACGCGTGTTGTTGTTAATTATCATAGTGTGTGTTTTTTATGTATGTACTCATAGTAAATGTCCTAAAGATCGGTTTACATTTTGTTATACAATTTGGAAATATTGGGATACTACTTTGATAATATGAATTTAAATAAATATATGTTTGTAAAAATATTTGTATTTTTGCAATAAATAAAATACTTGTTCTATAGTAGAACTAATAAAATGTATAACTTATATTTTATATGTATAAAATAGACGAAATATACGTTTAATATTTTCACTGGATATTTTTTAAGAAATTCCTTTTTACATATTTATAAACATAATACAGAAACAACAAAAATGCAAAGAAATACAAATGAATTCGAAATTGAATGAGTTAATTTTAAACTATTATTTCTAAAAAATATTTTTTGCAATTCAGCTGTTTTGCATATTCCAATATTTTAAACATATCTATTATAGATACAAAGAAGTTGAATTACATTTTTTTTAAAACAAAAAAAATATTAATAATTATAAAATTATCTTTGTCATTTTTTTCTTATTTAAAGTTATTTTCCTTTTTTATAAAAAGTTTCATATTTTGAACAATGAATTATTAAAAAATATGAAATGTTATTAAAAACTAGCTCAAGAAACAATCTTGTATGGAATTAAAATGAATCTAAATAATAATTGATATACATAATTTTAACATTTTTTATTATTTAAATAGAAAATATTTAGTAAAGTGATAATGGAAACAATATTTAAGAATTGACAACCCTTGACAATTTTAATTATTATGTATGTATTAGTGTCGGCAACTACTTCGTTTGCACGCTTTTTATGTGATGTTAGCACTCTATAGAATACATGCTCGAAGCTATTTTGTATGTTTTCTCAAAATTTCAATAAAATATTTTATACTACAAAAAATTAGGGAATTAAGTATGCTTTGTGAAATAAATTTTAAACTGTGACGCCACATATTGAAAAAAAAATTGTTGTCCTAGACATAATGCCTAATTTTGTTTTTTAATAAAAACACACTGAAAAATAATGAAAAACTGTTAATGCAAAAAGATTAAATTGGTCCAAGAAAAAATATAAAGAAATATGTATGGTGATGATGAAACAACAAATTATCATCATCACTGATGATTATTGATGAATTTCTTGCAAAAAAATCTTTTTTTTGTTTTCAATAAAATAATAAAATAAGAAAAAAGTTACCCAGGAGGAAGAAAATTTTTGATTTAATAGTATTAATGTACTATGATAATCATACGCTAAATAGAAGATTTTCAAACTGTGATGAAAAATATTTCCTATAAAGAAAAATGCTATTTCAATTAATTAATATAAATACTTGTACATAGAGATATTTTTTCAAAAAAAAATCTAACAACCATATAAAATGTTAGTTAAATAGTGTTAGTCTTAGGGTTACCACCTCTTCGAGCAACGCCCGGAGTCTCAGGGCTTCGGAGGCTATTTAATAGGAAATTTCTTAGGCCGCCATACACATTCATCTTTCGTAATTAACATTTTTTATACAGACAAATATCAATATCAATTTTTAATGGTGCCAATAAATCTAGCCTTTGACAAAATATTGATCCCAAAATTAAAATAAATTCGACACGAATTAATTATTGTTACCAATAAAAATGATTGTTTCCGAGATAAAATTAATGTTCCAAAAAAAATGTCACCAAAAAAATATTCTGCTTACCCTAAATAGTGTTTTAGCCATAATATTTAGTCCCATGGTCTTTTAGATTACATTAATCAATTAACCTTATAAAAATATATGAGGTCAGACTATTTGGGAGATGAGAATTGGGAACGTTAGCGTTTTTCGGAGTGTTTCATAAAAAATAAATATTTAAATTTATATAAATTTTTTAAAAGATCAGCTAATGTTACTATTAAAATGAGGTCATCACAATAATAACGAAAAAGTTCTTATCTGTGAAATTATATGCATTTTATACATTTAAGCCTAGTATTAAGTTCACGTGAAAAATAGAAAACATTTAGCATTTAGCGAGCTAAAGGTTTTCAATTTTTTCAAGCGAACTAAGTCAACCGCTGTCGAAAAATCTATCGACGGTCATTTATACCAAATGAAGTTTTAAAGAAATATTTTTTTTTCTCCTGCAATCAAATCTACGTACAAAGTTTTAAGATAATTAGATAAATGGAAATGGGTTAAAAATATGTCAAAAAAACAATCGACGGTAAAGTTAAAACAGTGAAGTTAAAGGAAAGATTTAAAAAGGAATATATTACCAAAAATTAGGTCATTTCGGAGGAACCTGTAAATATACTTTTACCGAAATATTGACTAAACCTAAAAGAGAAAAACGCAAAAATTTTACTTTTACATTTATCTTTTTTAAATATTTTTAAAGGGTTAAGTTTAATTTTAAAATTATCTAATAATTTTATAAATGATTATTTAAAGTAAGGGACATTTTTACATTTTTTTGACTTTGTATTAATTTTTCCCGTTGACCAATGTGACAAACAAACAAAACTGTCTGATTTCTCTGTGAAGGGTAATTTCTAGAGTGGATTATCTAAAGAATATGTTTATTCAATTTTCTTACCAAAATATTAAAATAAAAATTAACGTTCCTTACATTTCTAATTTTACCAAAAAATAAGGTGATTTTAGGGTACATTTTAATTATACAAATACGGTACTCCAAAACAAATACAAATTGCTTTCTCATTTGAAAAACATCCGCAGTTTGCCGCTCGGAAGGACGAGTGCGTTAATTAGAGTATTCCTCCATTAGCGCAATCAGCTTGTGCACTCACAGAGGAAAATAAATTATATGCACTAGGAAAATTAAACACACACTCACACGATGTTGTGTATCCATTTATATTTATTATTATCTATAGTTTATAAAGCGCAACTACGACGAAACAAAAAAAAAGTTTTTTTTGTTTTTGTATAAATCAAAAGCATATTGTTGGCGCAGAATAATGCATAACGCGCTGGCAAGCTTCAAACAAGCGCTCTTATACACATATACAGTATACACACTTGCAGACATAACTGCATACGTCATTGCGCCCTCATAACATATACGATTTTCATCTGAGAGAATTGCTTGCAAATAACTCTATGAGTGTGTATGTGTGTGTGTGTGTGTATCTTTCTGCGTTCAATATATTAATACGAAAACCATCCATTCGGAGATAGTTTATTAGCTTTTATTTTTTGGCAAATAAACAGCAAAATATTACTTATTTCATGTGCAAGAGAATATCATATTATAGTACAAGTACATATTATATATTATATACACTCCTGATGGAAAGACTATATATTCATATAAAGAAAAACATACGTTTCACAGTGCACACATACACACACAAACATACAGGCCAACCATATTATAACTGTTGATGGAACCGAATGACTAAAGCAATCTTAGACGATATTGCTTTATCGACCGAATTAAATTTCATAGCCCATTGATCTTAATGTTATATTACGTAGTTTATGTGAGCTCGCGAGCGATTATGTACAAAGTATGTGATGACTGGCTGGCTGTGTATGTGTGTGTGTGTGTGTGTGTATGTGTGTGTATGCCTATAGTTGTCGACTTTAATATTGTGCGTGTGTGTGGGGCTGACTGGAAAAGCGTGGGGCGACTCCTCGCGAACGAGTCATATCGTACTCGCAAATAGATAGAATTTCGATGGAAATTTGTGTACAATCACACTGAAAGTATATTTTACCATGTGATATAGAGATATTAAGATAGGGGCCAAGATGCCTGGCAAGGACTTCTGACGCGATTTATGGAGTGTGACTCAGATCCGCGCGGTGACTTTCTCTGGATTAGCACATTATATGATAAATAAATATGAGAAGTACACGCGCATATAATATTGAGCGGTAATTTTTTGATGCTATAGGATTTGTATATTGTATATATATATATATATATATATATATTTGTATATACTATGAAGTATATGCAATTAGGTGGATTTTGGATATAATATAATGATTGGCGATGGATATTTTTGTAGGGTCATTGCACACATTTTATTAATTTTTCAGGATTGTTTAAATCTTTAAATGGACCATTAATAGATTCATTTTTCTTTTTCTTTGTTAGATCATAGCAACATCAAAATCAGTACGATAAATAAAAAAATACAAAATTTTGTTTATGAGCTAAGACCATCTTTATACAGTTTATTATTTTGGATAAATCTTTGTACATGTTTTATAATGTGAATGAATTAATGGAACAGCGAAACATTATCTCTGATGCTTCGGCGCACATCGCCTTTGTCAATTGTGATGAAATTAACTAATACTAGAGAAATAAAAAAATGGTACTGACTTTTCCACTCAAAAAATTCATACAGTTTATCCCCTTTTAAATAATAATTAAAAAACAATTCCACTTTTACTATTTAGATCTCATTATTTGGTGAATGCTTATAATTATGAACTTACGAAATGGAAGAGTGGATCCAGAGACAACTTGTAGAAAAGTAGTGCTACTATTTGCAAATATATCTCGGATAAATTGAATTAAAAATATATATATATATATTATATTATTTTTTAAATTATATTATTTGTATTAGTATTTATTTTATTTTTTTGCAATCTATAATATTGTAAAATATTTTGTATTAGTAAAGCAAGCAATTATAAATTAACAAAAAAATTCAAAGATATTTCTTATCTTTGTAAAAGAGAGAGAAATAGAGACAGGGCAAGTACAGACCATAATCAGCAATGCCATGTTGCAAGTTTTTTTTAATGTCATTTGAAGTGTTTTTTTCATATTTTTTTGTTTTGCTAGATTTTTCTAAAAAGTAATTATAGTAAAACAAACAAGTGAAAAATGAATGAATTGCGTAATTTGCGTAAATTCACGTTTATAAGGTCATTATAATAAAAAATAAGTAGTTTTTTAAATTGAAGTTTTTTTCTAATAATTTAAGATATCACATTTTGCAAATAATCGCAATTTTTAAGAAAATTTTCACACTGTTTGTATGGCTGTTTAAACCAAATTTAAAAATTATTATAAAAACGGATGAGATGGATTTTTCATCCTAGCATTTCCAAAGAATTTAATAAACATATTTTACAATATACGATAAAAAGAAAAAAGTATTTTAAATGTATGGCCAAATTATGATTTATTGTAAATAAACATGTTTTGATTTTTTTAATGTGGTGAGTGAATTTTATTTCTGTTTTTTAATATTTACCATTTAATAAAATCTAGAGTATCTAAATACTAAAAAAATACGGATTTTATGTTTTTTTTGCTAAATTTTAATAACTTTTAGTGGGTCAATATTAACAATAAATTAAAAATAACAAACTAATAAGCAATTTAGTTTTACGTTAAAGTGTAGAATATTGTTTTTGTTAATATATTTTATTTCTAAAATTTAATCACTAAAAATTAGTAAAAAATAAGTAAAATAAATAAAAATCGTTACTTTTACATGATTTAAAGGTCTTAAAGTCCAACTATATTACACTTCTAACCCAAGTTGCTACCTTTATTTTCAAATAAAATTTCCAACATTCTATTGAAGCTCTGATTTTTTGTCAATAAACACATCTATACAAAAATATGTATATTTTTGGTAAATAGATATTTATGAATAAAAAGCTTTTATATTTTACTTCATTTTAAATTTTGCAAGTTTTTATTTATTTATATACATTTATATGCACTGGACCATATGCCAATCCCACATTCGAAATTGTTCCATAAGATAATTCTATCTTGCCCAATGGCGGTTAACTTGAACCCATCTCTCCCATGTGATGTTACTTGGTTTTTTTAAAATAATAATAACTTTATCTCACTTTTGCTTGTCTTCCTCTTTCATCAAACTTACAAGTAGCGTACTTGGAATTTATCAACAACGTTTAGTAAATTGTTTTGAAACAAGATATCTGAATATGTTTGACAGTTTAATAATATTTTTGTTTTCATGTTAATCCGAGTGTATTTTGCATATAATAATATTAAATAAAACAATGGCTCCGGCCAATTTGTCGACGAACAACGCCGAATCCACAAAAGCCGCGAATTTGATTTGTTGAAGAAGTTGCCAACGCCAGTCTGACCTAACATGTCCAATATATTCAATTCAAATAAATAATTAGGATCAAATCTAGTATTTGTCCTTTTATTCCATATAAAAATCTATGCTAATCTAATTTAGACAAGATTTTTGTTGTCTAACGTTTATATGTTTATTGTAGAATGCTGACATATTA
>JAAAKO020026586.1:0-14014 GCA_010015015.2 Bolitophila cinerea
AAGAAGATAAAAAGCAAAAAATATTAACCAAATAAAAGCAAACAATTAAGCAAAAAACAATCATGTAAAAATCGAAAAACATGCAAAACCAAAGAATAAAACCTTCCTTCAATGTATATTCAAAACTCACATATTTTCCTAAGTGAACGATAAACTGCATTAAGGCCTAAGTTTTAAGCACCCTTTAGGATTTTCGTCGCTGCAGCCATCATATTTAATATTTTTAAATATAAATATTGTTTTAATTTTAACAACAATTTCAAAAACCTAATTAGTGTGGCATATTTTTTAATTTCTTCAAAGGAAAACTCACCTGGCAACTCTTTACATTCTTATGTTGTTTACGATGCGATTTGTGTCGTTTCAGCGAGGTCGTCGCATTGTCGCACGTCATCCCTTGCAGCCGCACTGCCAACAAAACCTGGCCGCATATTATATACGGAAGGATTGTATATTATGTCTTCATAGATATTCAAATACAAACTAACCCAGAAAAGACATATGTCCTGATATATTATATGTATACTCGAGTCGCTTCTTAATTTTGCGAATAGCATTTTAGAGAAATGCATTTTCGTGAATTGCATTTTCGTGAATTGCATTTTCGGGATATTGTTCTGTGAGTTCATGAAATATGCATGCATCTCTCACACTCGCTATACACCGAAAGTGCACGCTATACAGAGTACACTTACTAAATAAGATTTATTGAAGTGCACACGGCGCGGCGGCTGCTCGGCGGCCTACCATACTGTGTACATCTAGAGGAATTATTATTATTCCACCGCCCGTAAAAAAACACCATCACGCTCGTTCGCGTCCTCTCGAAATTTATGTGACATGGATGCGAGCCAAACTCCCGCCCTCCGCACTTGATGTAAGTGTGCGCACTGCATATTGTCGCATTGCAGCGTTGGGCGCGCAGAAAGCACTGCATTTTTTTTCTTGGGTTCCAGCCCAAAAGCTCACGGCAATAGTTTAGAGTTTGTCTTCTTAGTCTGCATTTTGTATTCATTATTATTTGTCTCATTGCAGGATACGGCCATGACGTCTCACCGATGCATTTCACAGCATACCTGCCCCGCATGGAACACGAGGTAACTGTAATCACCTCCCCGCCGCACCACCATCATCAACAGTCCAACACGCAGTCCTCCGCCAACAATGACACCACCACTACTATCACCACCAGCTACGTGATTCAAGCTCTGCCCGACGAATCCGATCGCTACAGTCCAGTTCATCTCAAACAAGAGCCGAACAGCACAACAACGTCAACGACAACGACGCCACAGCGCAACAAGTCCCTTGCCATGTGTTTCACCAGCACCGGGGCTGCACTCTCGCTACCACCCAAAAAGAAGGACATCTACCGGCCATACTCACTAGACGACAGGCCGTTGCCTCGTACCTACGAGATGCGTATACCAGCCGAAGAGGACTTGCACGCAGCGCACGCCATTCTAGACCTGAGCGCATCCACTGCATTTCTTCCGCCTACGCAACCTCAGCAATTGCTAAACATTGTCAACAATGGTAGCGGCGGTGGTCAACAGGTGGCACCACAGAATAACATAACCACAATAATTGTGCCCGAGGATGATGGCCGACTAGAGGACGACAATAACGGACACTATCGTGACGAGAATCATCTTGAGATGCCACATTGTCTAGAAGACGGAAGCGATGAACCATTGGGCAGTCCAAACTCGACAACCGTTGCGTATACCTATGAAGCGTTCTTCGTAAGTGATGGTCGCTCCAAGCGAAAGATCACACCCGAAGTGGTTGAGAATAAGTCCAAGTACACGTGCACCGAATGTGGAAAACAGTACGCAACCTCAAGTAATCTCTCGCGTCACAAACAAACGCATCGCAGTCTTGACTCACAGTCGGCCAAGAAGTGCATGACCTGTGGCAAGGCGTACGTCTCAATGCCTGCCCTGGCAATGCATGTGCTCACGCATAAGCTATCGCACAGTTGTGGCGTCTGTGGAAAACTCTTCTCGAGACCATGGCTACTCCAGGGACACCTGCGCTCGCACACCGGTGAGAAACCTTACGGTTGTGCGCATTGTGGTAAAGCTTTTGCGGATCGTTCGAATCTAAGGGCGCACATGCAAACGCATTCGTCCGACAAGAATTTCGAGTGTTCCCGGTGTCACAAAACGTTTGCCCTGAAATCGTACTTGAATAAACACTTGGAGTCGGCTTGCTTTAAGGATGAACAATGTATGCTGAGTATGGATGATGACAGTTCGATGTGCAGCAGCAGTGCTTCGGTTACAATGATGGACAGTGTGATACAGTGTACGCCATCTGGCTCACCCCCACCACCACCACCGCCAGCGTCGTCGGAGACTTCCGTGATTAGTATCCAGTGCAATAATACAACGATATCACTTCAGTCGAATACGAACAGTTTACAGATTGCTGCCAGCTATGGCGGCTAACCGACAGGTGGCAGCAGCAACATAAGCACAGTGTGTTAAGTGATTTCAATTCCCCCCCCCGTTCCGCTACACAACCTTTTCCCAGTATATATAGTCCTCCTGCAATACAACACACATACACACGCATACACTCACTACATATATATACACAAGTTTTCGCCTCCTGCTCCAATTACACAACAACAACAAAAATCTGTCTCTATCGCCGTGGAACGCAGCAGCAGCGCTTCAGAGTGCCCTCTACTAACTAACTAACTTAAAAATTACTAAAAACTAGAGTACTCGTAGTCTATTACACTACTTAATTACTACCATATTACACACACTATATATTGTTCTGACTATATATACTATATATATATTTCTAAATGTGTAAGTAAGAAAAAAAAACTATATTATTAGTGACACTCTACAGACTAAGACATTCTTACACAAACACACACACACATCCATCTAGTCATTGTGTATAAATGTAAAAAATCCTAAGGAAACTAACACACACACACTCACACTCACACGGAAAAAAACTCTTCAAAATTGTATGTCAGCGTCGCGTGGGGCAAGGGGTTCTTGCGAGGGGTCGCAAGCGAATAAATATTTCGGCGTATCATTTTGAACATCCTTGACAAAATTATTCACAACAGAAAAAACTATAACGAAATCACAATACGTCCACACACACACAAGATGAGTTAATTTAGTGAAAATTATTTTCTTAGTTTTTCCAACCAAAAATAAAATCTAGTCACTTTTTTATTTTTCTAGTCACAAGTTAATTTAACAAGAAAATAATTTTTATTTCATACCAAAGAGAAATTGTCACTATAAATACTCCATCTAATCAGAAAAACACTTTTCCATATTTCTCAATTTTTCTATCTCTTTCTCTCCTCTAGTAGCGACACACAGACAAACCACAAAATTCATCCCTGTTCGCATAAGTCGTATATATAAAATATAGAAAAATTTCAAATCTTCTTTTCGGTTTTAACAAAAGTACTAAAAACAACAACAAACAAACGAAACCATAAGCAATTATCGAGTTCAACAACGAACGTAAAGCAACGTTTCACACACAACGAAAAACATAGTTTTTAAGGTCAATTCATAAATATATATACAAAAAAAAAACAAAATTATATAATAACAGTATAGCAATAACCACCCAATTCCCTTAAAATCATATATACATATATACATAACGAAGCATATAACAATAATAACAACAACCCATTTATAGTATTTATATATAGAGAGATATTTTATGTAGTATAGGCATTTCCGTTCCGGAAAATGTGTATATCATCCAAAAGCAATTGAAAAGTCAACGAATCTCAATTAACTTGTAGTACATAATATTTATATTGTGCAGATCTAGTAGCAGTTTTATTTTAGTTTCCATCTAGTCAGACCAGATCTGTAACCAAAGATTTTGTATATATAGACGACCCCAACCCTTTATCTAGTCAGTCTCTATCTTAAGAAACAACCGTTTTTTGTAGATAAACATTCAGACGATCTTTTCGTCGACAGTCAGTACCAAAGATTCCCAAAGATTTCCTCCCCTTCAATATTTCTTCTAGTCAGGTAGTTCTGCTACCAAAGATATATTTATAAAATCAAAGATTAGTCAAAGTCACCTCTAAAGTCAGTGGATTTGGTATACCAAAACAAAGCCCAATAAAACTTTGATGTTCCCCATTGTCTTGTCTAGTCAGTATACCAAAGATTTCCCAAGCGCTTTTTTGAAGTAAGTGGGAATGATATACCAAAGAATTCTCTATAGTAAATTAAGTTTGAGGATGCCTCCGTTTACCTCAAGTCAATGTGGTTATATTTCAAAAGATTTACCGAGCGACATTGTCAAACCTCCAAGAATCGGTCTACTTTTTCAAATGAAAATGGATAAGATTTATTGACCCACTATCGCAAAATCTTTGCTAGCTCTATAATCAGTTAGTAATGGGTCTTAAGTATCTTTATTTCATAATATATGAGTAGAGACATCCTCAAGCTATCTTTAGTTTTAGACAGTGGATACAAATCTGTAGAAAATATTCGCCACTTTGTATTTAGTCAGTTTCCTTTCTCCTCCATTCCTAATATACCTGGCATCGCTACGGTTCCTAGTCAAACTAGTCAATTTAAGTATATAAAACTAACAGTATTCTATCCAAAAAAGTCAATCTAGTCCTTCAAATACTAACCCAAAGAGTCTAGTCAATCTAGTCATTCAAAAACTAACCAAAACAAAGTCAATCTAGTCCTTCAAAAATTAACCCAAAGAAAACGTTAATCTAGTCCTTGAAAAACCAACCCAAAGAAAATGTCAATCTAGTCTTTTAAATTAAACAAATTTTCTATCCATAGAAAACCAGAAAGATCTTTATAAATATAAAAAAAAGAAAATGCCCACGGTATATAGTTCAGTCCCAACGTCCAACTTAGTAGCTGTCCCAACGAGAGAGCGTGAGCGAGCGCGATGGGCCACTCCGCCCCGCTCCAGGTTGGCGCCCTATCTAGAGATTATCTAAAATATCGCTTTAACCAATTCAGCGCTATACAAGCTTTAAATGCAGCAGCACTAATCTGCTAGTTACTAGCTATCAAAGCCACCGCCACAGATAGCCGCCATCGTCTCCAGACTATTATATACATACCTACCCTTTTATGTATATATGTATGGGTGGCATTTATTTTTCTTGTGTAAAGTTGTTTGTCCTACACTTCCGGTGGTATTCCGGTATTATCTAGTCTTTAGTCTGTAGTTTTTAGTCTCTAGTCTCTAGTCTCCAGATTATGGGTTTTAGTCTCTAGTCTCTAGTCTCTAGTCTATACTTCCTAGACTCTAGTCTGGAGTCTCTCTAGTCATCTCGTCAACGTATCCAGACTACAACTGCGACGTAATTAACAGATTTCCATAAACTTCTTAGCCCATTCCAAACTGTAGTTATTAATAAATATTCGCTCGTGTAAATAAACAACCCCTTAAAAAAGGAAAGTGAAAATGGTGTTGAGCGCACCATAAAACAAAACCAGAGGAAAATCGCTTTGCTTTAACGTGATGTCCAATAATGTAAATACGTTTTTTTTTCTTTTCGGTTTTCTCTGCTATTTTCCTCTTTCTGGTGAGAGAAGTGGCGGTACAGGGTGCAAACGATGCTGGCGAGCAGCGTGGCGCTTTTGATTCACACAGACGGCTACCCCGGTCGTCGGCGCGAAGTTTGTCATATATACACAATACATATACAATATTTTATATATGTGTGTGTGTGTTTGTGTGTGTACAATACATAACGCCGGAAAACGTTGTGTGCAATTAAAGAAACTTTGTTAATTTCAAATACGTGTTTGGCTGTAATTAAAAACGCTTGTGCGCGCGCTCGTGCCCTTCGCCATGTTCGCTACCCCCACCGCACTCTACCACCCTCTATACCATATAATATAGCATAAAAATACAAAGGTTTAAAAAAATAAGCATAAAATTATTGTTTCTGAATTAATAACTTCACGCGCCGCGTCCGTCGTCGTCGTCGGTCGTTTGTGAATTATTTGCGTGTGTTTCTTTTGAGTTTTGGTTTTTCGTTTTCGGTTTAGAGAATTTTCAACAAATAAATAATTAAAAAAAAATCAGAGATTTTCAAAATTTCATGAAAAAGGATTGGGAAACGGGTGCAATAAACGGCGGACGCAAGAAAACCGTCCGTGGAATTAGAGTAAACATATACAATTGTACAAACAAAAATAGAAGTTTATGCAATTTTTATAATATTTTAATTTAACCAAATATACTGTAAATTGAATTTAGGCTAGTGAAAATATTTTTTTAAGAAACTATTTATTTATTTATTTCATATTCGCTCAGTTTTGTGCGTTAGAGTCTCTGTGACCGAACAATTATTTTTTGTTTTTCATACAAGCGAGCGTTCGCGCAGTCTCGTGCTGCAAGGGATGTATTTCAACCCTTGCTCTCGCAGAGTGCGCGTGCGGCCGCTCAGAGTGTTATCTAGTCACTATAAACTCTTCGCATATAAATACTCTTGGTCTATGCTGACCAACCGCTCTATAATAAAATATAAAAATGTACATAATTATAGTTAATTAAAATTAATATTAAAATTAGTTATTTATAAGTTGTGGGACGCGGGCGGACAGGCAGCACATCAAGCAACCAGTCACACACTCCTGTACATACTATATTTCTACATATAGAAACACCGTGCGCAGGTTGCTTGATGTGAGCCCAACGTTCGCACAGCCCACACACACACTCATACAGTTACAGATGAAAACCAAAAATTATTTAGGCCGATTGAGGGGTGTCGTTAGGCTCTAACCGAGCGCCGAGCCCCCAACGTATTTGTATATAATAAAAATTAAACTCTCTTTAAAAAATAGCAGTTAAATTGTAAATTTGTAAATAATAACAACAAGTACCAAACAGAAATACTCAACGATGTGTCGATTGACAACGATTTTTTTAACTATACTCAAGTCCTTAGTTTTAAACACACCCTTAGTCATATAGAAATATAACCCCAATTGTATAAATTATAGCAAGAACGTTACACGTTTTAAATTATATAAATCAACAGAAATTGTATGCGAGAAACCCTGAAACGAAATTGTATTGTATAAAACAAAAATCGATTTAATATAAAATCTCATAATTAATATTAATTATAATTTAATTATATATTAATAATTTGTACATAGGAGTAATAACTGAATTTTACCTAGATAAAATACTCTAAAATACTCAAGATTACCTAGATGCTTAGGCGTTACACTTAAGTTTATTTATTATACTCTAAATATTTTTATGATAATTTATTTATATGATTTTATGTTTATTTTATACATACTTATATTATGAGCAAGAAATATAGAAAACACATGATTTTTTGAAAACATAATTATTTGCGCTGTTTTTTTTTCACGCTCTTTTGAGTTTATTGTTTGCATATCTTTTTTTAGCCTTTTCAGTTTTCCGTCACAGGGATGAGTGGCTCGGACGGAGTCTTGATTTTCTTGATTTAGAAAAAGGCAAGGTTTTTTAGGTGGAGATTTATGTTTTTTCATTAAATGTTTAAATAAAATCATTATCATTTTTTTTTGATTTGTAAATAATAATAAAGATTTATTTCTAATTTTATTAATTCAATAGCATATTTTTAAAGTGATATTTTATTTTATTTTATTTTAAATTGATGTCTACAATTTTTATTTAAATGTATTAATATCGACGTTTTTATACTTTATTATGATTTTTTTTATTATTATATATTATATATAATTTTGAATTATGTGAACTAATTCTTGGAAAAATGTACAAAGACAGTAAACTAGGAATTTAAGAATCTCAAAAATCCAATTCAATTTTTTTGTTTTTTTAGTTTGAGGTGGATTTGTAAATTTTTCAGATTTTTGATAATACTTGCAAAATAGAAATCTTTTCGATGACAAAAAATTGATAATTTATTTCCAGATAATGTTCTAAAGACTTAGTTACATTTCGAGTAAATGACGTTCAACATTTTTAAAATAATATTTATTCAAATAATCTATATAAGAAACACAGTTGAATTAATTAATTCTAAAAAAGAAATAAAAAAACTTCTTAATTCGCTTTAAAAAAAAAAAATCAATTTTTTTATCCAATTTTGGATTTTATTTCAATTGTGAATTCTTTATATATAAATTCAATGAATTCCGAAAATAGTTGAAGATTTTTTTGACAGGCCTAAATTTAGATTAAAAAAATATTTATTTAAATTTATGTCCATTTTCTAATCTCATAAATATTTAAATATTTCAACAAAAATAGGGACAATTCTTTAAACCGCCTTAATTTATTGATATCGATTATTTGAAAAACATTTTTAAAATAGTCAATAATTTTAAATCTGTACAATAGATTGCAAACCATGTATTTAACGTATTTCTTTATATTTATTTTTTTTACATTTTTTTAAATTTCATTTTGTAAGGATATTTCGAAATATCGAATTAAATATAAACGTCATTTTAACAGTATTATATTAAAAATAATTTATAAAGTTTTTAATTATTTAATATTATTCTGTAGAAAAAAGTAAACAAATAAAAAGGAACTCAAACTTTTAAGTAAACAATAAAAAAGGATCTCGAAAAAGGCAATTTCTATTAAAACCAAATAAAACAAAATTGTAAATATACTAACTTATCTGATCAGTTCTAAGTATGGCTTATCCCATAAGAAAAGCTATTATACCAGCATGTTCAACAACACGACAAATTATAATTTAAAAAAAAGCTATAATATTATTTGTAAATGCCTACCCTAAAACTCAAACCAAAATTTGAATAATAATAATAATTTGAATAAGACAGAAATTCCCGCGTAAGCATATTCTATCAACTAGTTGAAATCAATCGATACTTTTCTATATTTATAACAAAGTGTTTTGTGATTTTACGCTGTGTAGAAAATGATCGGAAATTTAAGTCGTCCTCCTTCACGAAGAGAACACAAAAACACACACACAAAACGCCAGCACTGACGGATTACCACAATAGCACATAAAAAATGCATTGAAAATCATTGATTTTCATTCCCCAGCTCGTGACAGTTGTATAAATAGAATTAAAGCACCTGTCGAAACGGCAAAGTGCGGATGTACAAGAAACACATACGGCAGAGGGTAGTTTCTAACATTTCGATATAATGTATGTTATCAGGGGTGGCCTTCGTGGTAGTGATTTTGTATGCCGCGCCACAGCATTTCCAATAAATTTAATTCAACGCAAAATCACAAGAATCATATAATATAATCTATATATTGATTGAATTGTATAGCCTTAAGTTTGTCGATAGCACTACTAAAACTAAACGCACTAAAACTACTACCAAATTCATCGTCTCACGAATATATATTATATATACATAAAAGCGACTATTCTTGATAATTTCCAAATCGAATTACCGCGAAATTGACAATCCGTTTGCGCACACAAACGCGGAATAATAATAGCTGTGCCATCGCTTCGGTTTTCCGTTTGCAGATTCCCTGTTTAATGTTCGAAAATAATATCTGTAATTGATTGCAGAGAAATTGATCGCAGGTATCCACTTTCAAAGAATTAATTCGTCGTGTCTTGTCTCCGTCGGGGATTTTTTTCGCTCGAGACTATTAAATCTATCGATGCGACGACGCTGGCTGACGCCGACGTCAACGACGTTTTCTGCACGTGTATGTATGCATATTCTTCTCAATTTAAAATCCTACAGAGTGTTCGTATTTTTTGTTTAAATCCATCGAGTTTTCCCATTCGACGTACCAAAACTGGGTGTTGGCCTCATATATTTGTTATATGTTGAATGTATATCTGGCTAATATTCCTCTTCTCTATACTATTACCGGTCTTGGTACGTCAAATGGTCAGAACTCACGAACGCACTCTGTCACTTACTTTTATGAAATCTTGATTGAAAATAAAACTTACATAATATCGTCTCATTAAATATCTGCTCAAAATATTTCCAACTTGGATTTATTAAAATTATATTTTTAAGTTAAATCATCTGAATATGGACAAGCTTTCAATTTAACCTAATAAATCATCTATTGCCAATTATCGTGATTTACTTGTTATTTTTTATGCTTATATTTTTTGAGTAATAATCAAATTATTATTTTAAAGATGTTGCCCAAAACCGCAACTTTTTTTTAAATATTGCTAATTATTTAAAAAAAAAATTTATTGTTTTAAAAAAAAATTGAGTAATTATTTCTTGAATGTTTATTTCGTCATTTTATCGACTCAAACTCATTTTATGTGTCATGCAGGCGATTATTTTTAAACAAAAAATCTATAAAAAAAAGTATGTTTTGTTCAAAACCGGGAAATGTTTATTCAGTAAAACGAGTTTTAGGCCTTATCTGATATTTTTCAATCGAGAAATTAATTTTCAAGAAATAACGGTATTTTATTTTAATAATTATATGATATTTTCGCTTCTTTTTATGGTAATAGTGAATTGAACGATCGTTTATCAATATTTTATATTTTACTGATTACTCAAGTCTAAGTTTTTAAAAAATATTGGCTCAATAAACAAAAAAAGGCCATTCTTTGTGTTGAAAGATATTTTATCGTTATTTTTGTGTATAAATTAAAATTTGAGTCCAAAATTAGGAAATTATGTGTGTCATTTTTTATCATATAAGAACTAAAAACTCTTTTGACTGAATTCATTTAAAATTTTTCTCATTTGAACGAAAGATCCATTTTTTTTGGTAAAGTAAATTAATAGTAATATAAAAAAATACATATTTTAAAGGCAGAATTTTTTGAATTTATCTTTATTCAGTGGAAACGGTATTTACGATTTATCAAAGATTTTTTAATTTTTGAAGATACGTTTTTATATTTAATAAAAATGATATCAGCGAAATAATGGTAATTACTGTTAAATTGCAAGTGCAAAATTTTCTATTTCTTCATTGGCATTGAATCTAATGGGATCATTTGATGCTTAGACCTGGATTGATATTGAGACAATCTACTCACTGCACCTGAATTTCAAAAAGCCCATCCATGGCCACCTACTATCCGCTTATGGCCGCTGCAATTAACATTACTCCAAATCTATGTGTTCAAATCAATCGTTTTCGAAATAGCTTTCCCTTTGAGGGTTACTGGGTGTACGGGGAGAGGAGGGCTTGTGTTGAAAGCACTCGCGACGACTCAATATTATTCGGACTCTAAAACTCGAGGCGCTTCCATTGCGGACTCCTACTAGTACCACCGAACAGCCCAGCCGTTGCATTCTCAATGCCAGTGCTTTGATTGTGCTGCGTGAGTGTGTTTACACGCAAGCTGCAACAACAGAGCAACAACTCTACCCTCCCACCCCTTGCCGTATATACATATAAAGAGCACAATACACATAGATACTACAGCAGCAGCAGCAGCAGCAACAACAACAACAACAACAACAACAACAACAACAACAACAACAACATTGCCCTGTCTCACATAAATCACTAACACACAGTTTAATTAATCAGAACAAACAAAACACTCTTGTTGGATTTAATTACAGATTGTATCCAAAGCGGATTACAATTTTGTATATGAATATTACATAAACATTAAATTGTTTTTGGTTATGCTGCAGTGCCTCTGCCGCTGGGTGCTGTAGAGAGTGAGAGAGACAGAGCTCCGCTCTAAGGGAAAAGGGGTGAAGAACACAGAAAGAGTGGTGGTTGGTGGTGGTGTGATTGTACATATAGATTGTGTTTTGACGTATGTGTGTATATATTCTAGTACTACAACAACTGTATTACATTCGGTGCACTCCATTTATTATAATGTGAATTTGTGTGAAAGCGCAGGCAGCATAATTTACGCCTACATACTACGTCTATGCATATATCTGCGGAATGACTCCGAGGCACCACCAGCACCACCACCCTCTCTCTCTGAGTGCATATTCGAGTGTGTGTATGTGCGTCTCTGTGTGCACAGTAAATTAATAATTAATATTGTGATTGTGTGCGTGTGGAAATTATTCACTATTTATGCTATTCCGTATTAGGGTTTCGAGGTGGGCGTGTGTGCATTCTGATAAGGAATGCAATGCAAGCAATCAATTAACATTATATACTTCTTCCGAATGCATCGCCAGATTTGCGCTCAATTACAGCATTTAATTCGGATTCTTTTAAACGTACGGAGATTTAATAATTTTTATGATGCGTATAATTTTCTACTGATAATTACAGATAAATTTATGCGTATTTTATTTCAAATCATCTGCAATAGTTATAATTTCAATTGATTTTATTTCATTTATAACGAAAAACAAAAAACTGTCAATTACCTCGATTTCAATTATTTCAACGAAATGGTGTTTTACTTTAAAAAAATCCCAGAATCCGATATTAATGTATACACTTTCAAATTCAGCAGATTAAACGAGCTGCCCAAAAAATATTTAATTAAATTATATTATATTAAAACAGAAAAACTTGTAAAAACAAACGGCTAATGATATTTACAATTACCTCCTAATTTAACAGCTTACACACAAATGAAAAAAATATATTTATATAAATTTAATGAGAGCGTGATTTTTTTTGTGTGTAAGCCTCAAAAATCAAATGATAAATATATAAAAACAAACAAAATGATGTAAACATTTCAATTCCCAAAAAAGGTCAATTTTCGTAAGCACTCGACCTGCGTGCGAGTCTTTCATGCAACCCGTTTGCAATATTATTTATATATATATATATATAGATTGCAACAACCAATACAGCCCAGGCAAGCCAGAAAAAGGATCCCTGGGGTGGACTGGAAGACGCACTTGCAAACGGAATGGCCGTGATGAGATATCGCACGTGTCGTTTGCATTTACTTCTAATTTTACGCAAATTTTAAAATGTACATTTAAATTACAGTTAAATATTATATTTAAATATACCTAAAGCAAACACACAGAAAATTTTATTATGTATAGTTATAGTATATTTATATATTCACGTGATTTAATTATTAAATATTTAATGTAAATATTAAAAACGAAAACAGTATTTAAACTTACAATGGATTCACAAAAAGCAATGATTGATTTAAGCAATATAATATACAATAATTACATTTTTTATCGATCGCATTAAAAATAATATATATAAACACAGAAACAAAAATATATAAATCTATAGTTTTAAGATAATAAAGCAATATTTTTAAAATGGTGAATTTTCCATTTTCTAGATTTAAGGTTAGTTTTAAGAGATCGGCAAAGCAATAATTAGGAGGGATTGTCTGGGAGCAGACGCGTTACTGATATTATTTAAAGGGAGAGAGTGTGATGTGTAACGCAAAATAATTATAAGTTCATAATTAATAAGGTTTTATAATGATTCATTGGAATTTGATTCACGAAATAGTAAAATTATTCAAGAATTCATAGTTGTTCATATGAACCTTCGGATTTTTTCTGTGATTCAACAAAATTCATTTGAAATTTGTAAAATAACAACGGAAATCATTCAATACAATGATTGACTATGATTTAAACTGATTCAAAGACTCGACATATTTTACAAGTATAGAAAAGACCTAACAATATTATTTATCGATATAAAATTCAATGTTTTTGCAATGATTCAGCGTGATTCATTAGAAATTTAACATACCTCGGCTTGATTTATTGGCACTTATAAACAAATAAACAAGATAAACGGCAATAATGATGAAGAATCATCGAAATTAGTACGGCTTTTATAATTACATAATAATTCATTAGCTTTTATTTGTATTGTATTGTTTGGTAATTATGATTGATGATTCTTCAACACAATTCATTGATTTTGCTAAATTGACCGCGTCAATTATACAATATGTTATGTCATGTATCATATTAATTTAATAATACATTTTTTAATTGTGATCCTTTAAAAACACGTTTTTAAAATATATGTCGAATGAATTATTTGTTATGATTTATCATTCAATACTTATTTAAACGATTATTGATACATGTGATTCGCATAATTAACTCAAAATTT
>JAAAKO020026597.1:0-14010 GCA_010015015.2 Bolitophila cinerea
CTTTATCAGTGGTGGCTAACCGCGGCCCGCGACAATATTTTTTATAATCGTTTTCACCTTTGTGGAACACCCTTTTAAATATCAGTCTCCGCCGCTTCTTCTTCTAATCTAGTACAACACACGTACAAACTTATCGTTTGCGTTTATATGTCAAAAACGTCATCCGCGCACAAGAACGTCGCCATTTTATCGATCGATCCACTGAAAAATCTGCGACGGTCGCAGTTGCACGCCATTCTTCATTTCTACTTTTTAATTTAAAAATACTTCAAAAATACAACAATTGTGCAATTGTTCTTAATCAGGAAGTGTGTGCGGTAACGTTTGTGCAACGTTACACTTTCTCTGGTTGCTGCTTTTACGTTAAACAACAGCGTATTGTAAACAATGGGTCGCAAAAAGAAGAAGGCAGCGAAACCGTGGTGCTGGTATCCTTTTCCAACCAAAAAAAATGATTTAATCTAAACCTATGAAACTAAACGCGTGTTTATATAATCCGATTTGTGTTTATTTAATCAGTGTGAATGTGTGTGCAAATTTGTTTATTTGTTTGCATATGTTTTTTTTTGTGTGTGTGTATGGTAGAAGCGATAAGGCTGGAGAAATTATTAGTGTTGTTTATTTAATCGTTAGGTTATAAATAGTTTTTTTTTCGATTATATTAAAATTCGTTTTCCTTAACCTAATTTTACCATAAAAGGTATTGCAATCGTGAGTTTGACGATGAAAAGATTCTGGTGCAACATCAAAAAGCGAAACACTTTAAATGTCATATATGTCACAAGAAACTGTACACTGGTCCCGGACTCTCGATTCACTGTATGCAAGTGCACAAGGAGACCATCGACAAGGTACCGAACTCGTTTCCAAATCGATCAAACATTGAGATCGAAATTTTTGGCATGGAGGGCATTCCGGCCGAAGATCTGCGCGACCACGAGAAACAGAAGACAGGTGGAAAATCAGAATCGGAGGACGATGAACCCGCCATAAAACGTGTAAAACAACCAGAAAGTAAAAATTGTTTAGGATATTTAATTCGTTGTTGTCTAATTGAAAATCTATAATTCTAGTTAATATTCCCCCACCACAACCGAACCTAATTATGCAGAATATGATGCCGCCGCATATGATGCAGCAAATGGGACAGTATGGCCATATGCAGACGATGATGACTCCGATGGGACCAATGCCCTCGTATATGGCTGGCCCGGGTGCTATGCCAATGATGCAGCAAATGATGGGAGGGCCGCCCAGACCACTCTTTCCTGCCGGAGCAGCAGCAGCTGGTGCAACACAAACTAAACCAACATTTCCTGCCTACAGGTTAGATTCAATGTTATACTTTCAAACTAAATTTGTGATTCTCCAATTTTTTTTAGTAATGCCATAATAAGTGCACCTCCTACCACAAATATGCCCGGCGGAAGTGCTGCACCTGGTGAAGCACCAAAATCGTCATTAATAGCTACAACCGGCACTACCTCAAAAATAATTCATCCACCAGAAGATATAAGCTTAGAGGAACTCCGGGCGAGGCGTTCAAAATACAGTGCTAAAATTGGAGCAGCTCGAGCAAATGCGCTTGTCTATGCTGCACAAAATCAACAACAGCAGAGCCAGCAATCGAGTGCTAGTCATGCGCACATGGTGCAAACGTCAACAAATAATCTAGTATCAGCCGCTCACGAACAGGCACAGGCTCATATGGCTGCTCAAGCGGCTGCCGTGCATCAGCATCAGCAGAATCAACAGAAGCAAATTGATGACATAAACCGTGCTGTGATGTTCCAGAGAATGCATCAGGCTTCAAGGCCTACAGGTCCACCAATGGGAATGGTTAGTATTTTTATACAAAACTCACGCACATTTTTTATTGTCGTTTAGTTTTAGATGGTTATGCAATCTCTGAACGTTAAGATCAAATATTTTATTTAATTTTGCTTGTCTGCTTGTTCCGATACGTGGTTATTTCCGCGGATCTCCATAATTTTTTTTGTTCACGCTTTTCAAATGTGTTTGTATTTATTTTAAACACACACATTCACATACAAACAAACACACACACCCACCAAAACAACAACTAACTTCTTTAATACATTTGTTTTCTTTTTTTCTGTGTTTTGTGTCCTTTAATAGGAACGCTTTAACAACGAGGAGTCTTTAAACAAGATGGGCCTCACCAATTACCGGCCTAATCCGGTATTCGAATACTCTCGACCCTCGTACGAATTTCAAGTAAGTGCCCGGGGCCGTCAAGTTTGTTTGCACCCCAGTTGTACACATTTTAAAAGCATTAAATGCCATTTTTTTGTGGTTGTTAAAAAAAGAATTGTGCACTCAATCAAATCAAAGAGAAAAACCTTGTATACAATTGTACAACTGCGATGTTCTTCGAGCGTGTGGCATTCGTATCCTGTAGATGCCACAAATAAAGCGTGCTTTAAACCGTCAAATTAACACCCAATACGCTTTCACTTCCAGGTTCCCGTCGTCTCAAATCCGATGCAACTCATGCAGCCCATGATGCGACCTGCCATGGCACTTGCACCATCTCATCCTGGACAGTTCACGCACATGATGCGACCCGGACACCATCCCATGGGATTGCCGCCAGGTACGATCAGTTGAAAAATATTTGTTTAAATTCATCTCCCAAAAAAAAAACAGACAGACAAATAATATTTAGAGAGAGAAAGAGTGAAAGAGAGAGAGAGAGATTTTGGCGGATCGGACATGCTGAAAGTGTGCGGCGAGCACAGTATTTGTTTTCGGTTATTGGAAGATTGTTTCTATTATATCTATAAATTGCATGGACAGCTTATAATCTAGTCAGAGGGGTAAAAATACCTTTTCATTATAAATTTAAAATAATGTGTAGTTTTGATTTTATTGTATTTTGTTTATGACGATTTAAAGTTTTAAGACTTTTGGGTAAAAACGGCGGAATGAAATAGATCCCATAACATTTTCAATACAAAACAATAATTATATCTTCTTTTTGACAAAAGCACAAAGCGAAGAAGAGAGAAAAGATATGAGTAGAGATTTTTACAAGGTATATTTTGCCTAATACCGTGAAAACAACTCCAGTAATTACAGAAAGATTCGAAATTGTTTCGAGGATGGATGTTGAGATATCTAATCCTTTTTTAATTATAATTGATTTAATTGATGCATGAAGTCATCACATCGACACCATTTGTCAAATAAGGGTCATGTTAATCGCAAAACAACCATCCGATGCAAATTCTTTGTATTCAATCGGATCTACTTTTTCTTACAAATCTGGCATGGCTTTTAAGGTTTAAAAGGTAGAAAAGATAATTCAGAGTCCGTACTCAACTGATATCACCTTTATTATATATAGTTTACCAATTTCTCATACATACAGTCAATTAACTTTTTAGGCACAATATTTACGAGTACTGATCCATTCTACAAAATATGTATGATCAATCATTGGAAAAACATGTACAAAGAAGTGGTTGTAAAAAAAATTTATAATGGCTATATTTTTAGAAGGTCACTACATTTTTTTTTGCACAATTCAAGTTTTCCTTCACAAAATTTAAACAATATTTTTTCTTTAAATATTTAATTATTATAATAATGACATATATAATAAAAATTATCTATGGCAAAATAGTCATTTTATCGCCATTTTCTTAGATGTATAATTTATGATAACTTTATTAAATAATCTCCAGATATTTTTTTTGTATTTTTTTAAATCGTCTAAATTTCATTAAAAATTTATAGTTTTTTAGCGTGGGAGGACTGCGAATGATTAATCGGATAAGTCTTGAATTTTATTTTATTATCATAAAAAGCAATGATCATCATTAAAACTATTAACCATTGATCAAAATATCGACTAAAATTTAGTTAACTATTTACAGGGTTTTTCAAAAAAAAAACGAACAAACGAACATATTTTAAAATCTAAACTTTATCAAGGCATAAACCCCCACTGACTTGACTATTATTACTATAGAATAAAAGCTGATCTAAACATTTGAAATATATAAACTAACTTCAATTTAACATAACTTAGTTTAGTAATTCGCTATATCTTCCGATTGTTAAAATAGCCCAACATAAATGCTATACTGCTTAAATATATTATATTTTTTTTTAAAAACACACTAATTTGTTCAATCCACTGAATACTATCTCACTGTTACAAGAAACGCGTCCATACTTTTGCTGTTCGCTCGCCATCTACTGGCTACCAAAAAAAAAACAATCAAAAATACGTTCACATTTCCTGTGTCCGCCCAGGTAGATAGCGTGTTATGCTGCAAAAATTATTAATATGCTCAGCTGTATACAATTATTGTTATTAAGAAACAATGTTTGAACATTATTATTATATTTATTAGGAAATTATTTTAATTGTAATCCTTGTAATTGTTGAGTGTGGCTTAAATGTTGAATACACTGCGTCCGGCGTGTTGAATTGGCACACACTCCTGATTTATTTCTATATAGAGCATTGTTTCGGGTTTTGCCATGCACAGGTGGAGAGTGTTTTTTTATAGAGTGTTTAAATAATGTAAATTTTAGTGGTCTCTACTAACACTTAGCTAAATGTATTTGTGGTCTTGTAATATATATTTCTATCCTAAATTGTATATATTTACATTTTATTAATCGTTTTTTTTTGTGTCTACGTTTGTTGAATGCGCTAATTTTTTAGGATCTACACTAAAAAATAAATTGCTTTAGATTTCAGTTATATCATTTTATGTAGATTTTTAGTTTTGTTTTTGTTTTTACAGTGCGCGCAAGCTTGCATGTGTATCCAAAAAAGATTTTTATTATTATTATTTTTAAGTATGATTTCTTGTTTGTATATACATTATATAAATAGCACCACACACAAAATACTATTTATGCTGACAAACACGCGCGCAAACACACACACACCCACACACACTAACCACCACCAATCCCGCGCAAATTATTTCTTTCCGTTTCCACTGTCTTGTTGTTCTTGATGTGTTCCAGCGGTGAGTACTCTTGAAGAACGATATTTTCATTTTAATGTTTAAAAATACCCACATATTATATAATTTGTTATCGTTTAGCGAGCATACTTTTTTCGGTGATCGTCTAGCTCTAGCTATTATTAATAATAAAATAGATTTGATTTGTATGTGTGTGTAATGGTTATAAATACAAAATATCATTTTGGTTTGTGTGTAGCTGCTGCAATTAGATATTTATTACATATTGTATTAGGTATGGTGTGTTTGTTTGTGTGTGTTTAAGTTTTGTGGTGTAGGGATGTTTCGTTTTCTCCAGAAAATATTATTGTAAAAATTAGCTTATGTCGAATTTTTTTATCGCTATTAAGTAAGTTCATTTGAAAATTAAGATAAATTAGAGTTTTTTGTGCTGAGATAATAATTTTTGATTTGTTGTGTGCGTGTTTATTGTGCTTGAGAACATTCATATCACATCACTCTTTAAATCGTCATCCCCATTCACTTGTTCTAGCTAACTGTTATACTATACCTACAAATATCGTGTTTTGCAAACCATTTTTTGTATTATATTAGTAATAAAACTAAAACCCTACAAGAATCGGGGTTTGTAAACTTAAAACACTACCAAAATACACACACACAAGCACATTCATTCACACGTTTCACTTATATACTGTATACTTATTTGTTTTGCTAGCACTCCTTCTACTACTACAACTGTCTATTTTGCAAAAGCGAGATTCGCGTGCTCGCGCGGGTTTCTTTTGAGCATATTTTCATAATACATAACTAGTTTTAAAGAGATTAATTTTTTGATGCCCGAACTCACTATACAACCCTATCCCCACAACCACACACATTTTACAGACATTCACTTACTTCATTTCAGTTTATATGTAATACGAAACTGCTTGGTTTATGGACAGGTGTAAACCAAGCGTTCATTTTTTATTATTTTAATGTCTTCTTATTTGGTTCATTATCTTTAAATGCCAGCCTATACTTTTGATTATCGTATTTAGTCTGTATTATATACTATATTTATATATGTTTAGTGGGATAAATGTTAACACACACACACAAACACAAGAACAAAAACACAAACAAATTTACACTATTTTTGACATGGATTATGATTAACGCCATTATCATACACAATCACACAAAACTTATCTAGTGCAATTAAAGTTAGCCAGATGAAAGATGAACATTTAATTCTAATTATGCTAATGTGCAATAAATGAACACACAAACAAATATACACACATACACACACTCGCATATAAATTTTAAAATGTTTATTCAACGTAATTTTAATTGATGGTTTTTCTCTGTTTCATTTATTTTGCTTTGCAAAAAATAGGTTTGATGGCTCCAATGCAGGGAATGGTTGCACCAGGCATGGGTGTCATGATTCCTGGACACCATCATATGCTGCCGATGATGCCGCCACGCTATCGGTGATCTCCTCCGGGGCCACCACTTTTAATGGCCCCCTATATGCATCCTGTGCCTATCATCTACCAGTAAAACATGTCTCAGCCTATTCGACCTACGACGACGACGACGGCCAAAATCAACCAACCGTAAACTCTACAACTACAATACACACTCACACTCAATACAACAACAACCAGACGAAAAACACGCAAGTTCGGATCATTTTTATTCTTTATTTTCTAAATTTTTCGTTTTGAATTATATTATAAAAGTGCCACTGAAATTTAGGACGATGCGCACTCCGTCAACAGAAAGTTTTAATATAAAAAAATAATAGACTTAAAAAAATTTCGCACGAAATCTGTTACCGTGTGTGTGCGTTCAATTCTGACGAATATTACGAAAAAAGTTTTTTTTTTGCAATTCCCGCGCGGTGTTATCTTATAACAAACCTTTTTTTGCCCTTTCGTGTTTGGTGGAAAGGCAGAGAGATTGTACCCTCTTGTAAAGTTTGACAAGTTGCTACAGAAATTAATAAAACGCACTTGGGCGACGGCCTGTACTTAAACTTAGAAAAGCCCCCGATTATGATACATTTGCACGGTAAAATTAATTGTAACATTATTTAAAACATCTTGATTTTCAATTTTTTTTATTATGCCTCACTTTTGATTTTTTTTTTGTATTACAGTGGCACATTAAGATTTATTTATTTTTAAATTTTCAAAATTTGTCCAGACATATATAAATTATCATCTGCCTCAAAAAGCTCTCGTAAACTTGAACGTAATGATGCCCACATAAACTTAAATATACTTTCCAGTTGACAGTTTCTAGATTTACTGATTTTTGACGCAGGTTTACTATCAAATGCACTCCAGAAAATTTTGAATGGAACAAAAATCAGACACACGCACGCACACACACACATAAACAAACAAAAGCGTGACAAAAAGGTTGGTGCAATATTATTATTTTTCCCTCACTTGGTTTTATGTACGGTTTTTTTTAGATTTGTTTATCTGTATTCTAAATTTTTTCATGATTCTCGATGTGTCGGTTGCACGGTATTTTTATTAAATAAATGCGCGTCCTTTTTTAATTATTCTTTGCAGGTAAGAAAGATTGCATAAAAATAACGGTCGATTGTGCGTTTTTTTTGTTTTATTGCATTGATGGGTGTGGTTATCATACTTCTTACGTGACCATGCAGTAATAAGAATTGTGGTTGTTGTTTGTTTTTTGACACGATAATCATTTTTAACGGCACACCCGGAGACTTCGCAATTGTGCCGAAACGCAGACGTCATTTCCAAAATAAATTACCAATACAAACAACAACAATAATTGCCTTAAATGTTGCGTGCAAAACGTCATTATTTCATTTTTCGTTTCCTTTTATCCATCGTTACGTCAAAACAATGATATATACAGAAAAACGTTACCCACAATCGCTCGTTTTGCAATCATTTTTCTTTCCATATAAAATATACCAATATTTCTCTAAAAAAAAGTCTGTTCAAAACAGAAGTAAATTATTAAAATGTTCACCAATAATAAAAATACACAACAATAATAATGATACAATAATAACAATAATTTATACATATACATTATAGAAACCATACTGAAAATACGTTTGTCTATCGATTTCAACTGCAATCAAACAAACAAATATAACGTAAATATTTAAACAAAATAAATAATCAAACAATTGTAAGTACTAAAACGATAATATTATCAATTAATTGTATATGCGATGTAGAGAGTATTTTGTTTCCTTGGGACATTTTACACAGACACACACACATACACATATTCGCAGCAGCCTTGGTTTTTGATGTGTATCTTATCTATTTCAGTTGTTGTTGTTTTTTTCAAACTGCAAGCTATAAGCACGCCACTTCCTTTATCCCCTTAAATTAAAGTCGCAGTTGTTGTTTTTTTATTAAAATTTTATAATGATTGTGTACAAAGAAAAGTGAGTAACAAACACAACAGCAACTACTATATATTTATAACTATGTGCCGTAACGTAGAATATTTTTCGTGAATTATATATAAATATTTAGTCGCAATGAAATTCAATGTTATATAAGAGTTGCATTTTGATGAGAGAGGGAGTTTGACACGTGTAGAATGTGCGATGATTTTCACATGTTACATGAATGAATGTTTTTTGTATGTATCATAATTCGATGATCATCGCACATCTCCTAATCGTCGCCAACTTCCACCCTCTGAAAATGCCAATTGTGAGAGAGAAATAAAATAAATACGTGTTATTTAATATGTATATGAACATGCTAAAAGCAAGTGATGTAGTTTTCACAACATTAATGTTGGATATCCAAATCCCTTGTCAATTCAGAAAATTCTTTTTTATCCAATTTGAAACACAAAAAAATACAATTAAACAATAATAATTCAGCCTTGTCTCCATTTTTGAAAGGCAGGCGACAAAAACAGACACAAAACGTACACACATACGAACCACACTGTATATGTGTGCACCTTTTCTGTCGAACCCTTTTTGTCACATTAGTGTTGTTGAGTGGAGAGTCCCTTGTTAACCGTGCTCAGCGCAATGCGCAGGAGGCATCTTTAACAGGCGAACACAATCACAGCTTGACCGCTGTTGGACTCTCCAGTCCTTGCTTTCCACATTTATAATCTACATATATTTTAAATTTAAAACTAAATATATAAAAATAGGATTATGGCAATAAACATTGTATTACATTAAAACCAGTTACACACATACAAAAAAAAAACATTTTCATAACTTAAAGGCACACTTTGATGAAGGGGTATTTTGTATTTGTACACACAATACATTTAAATAAGTAAATAAAAAAACCTAAAAATAACCATACTTTTAAATCCAATAACAAAAACTCACTCATACACATCCATTTCTAGTAATCTTGTAAACAATATTTCAGTGAAATTTCATTATCCTATTAAATATAATATAGTTTATACTGATCTATCAATCTTTTTCTCTCTTTCTCTACCATATACTCCTCAAAGTCATACATTTAATTTTGTTAAACGAAAATAAACAAAACATTTATTATAATATAAAAACTAACTTAAAAGTATGTGTACAATTCTTGTTTGCATTGCCGATTGCGCATAAACAAAATGTATCGATATTCATTTTTCTATAATAAAACATACTTAAATAAAATAAAAATATGTTGTTTTATTTATTATTTTAATAGATGTAATAGATAAAAAGGTAAGTTTTAGATACTGTACTCTTAGTAATTAAAAAAAAAATCAAAGCCCAGAAGATTGGTCGTTTAAACAAATTATTTGAACAATACCTAAAATATTTTTTTACAAGATTCGTAAACATTTTTAAATAATTTAATAATTATTATTTATTAAGTAAAACTGTTTTACATTTATTATTTTTTAAATTATGTTTATGCAAAATGCTGTATTAAAAAAAACAGTTTATTAAAACTCTAAATTGTTAATATTGAAAAGTCAAATATGTATATAAAAGATACTCAATCAGTCTAATAATAAAATAATTATTCATAAAAAATGAGCTAACAGTATAATAAAATATATGTTTTACTTGTATAATTAAAACTATATATTATGTTCAGTAGAATATTTATGTATAACATAGAAAGTATTAGATACTTTTGTGTTACGGAAATTCCTCTTTTCCTCTCTTATTATTTGAATATTGCGCGGTTATTAGCGTTATCAAAAGCAAAGAAAATAAACAAGCTGCCTTTGACACAATTCCGTAGTTGCATCAATCGAAACAATTCATTGAGAAAGTCATGTTTTAAATAGTTTTTATTGAAAAAAACTTGTTTTTTGTCCACCCTGGTGCTCCTAAAATGCACCTAAAATAAAATGAATGTGCCCCTAAAATAAAATAATATTTACCAAATTTCTAACCGAAAAAAACATGTTCCAATAACATAAATGATCAACGAGGAAGTGTAATCTGACCCAATAAAAGAGTTTTTGTTTTTTATAAATATGGAAATTTCTAATTATAAATAAAAATACACGCACAATGAATATTAATGAAAACAAAAAAAAGTACACATAGGATAACTTTACGAGATATAGAAATAAACAACGATCATCAAAATAGCCATACGTTTTTGACTAGACTTAAATTAGACTTACGAAATTATGTAATATTTTTTGCTTAAATAAACGGTATTTTAAAATTTACTTTATGGCTGGCTATTTGAACGCACAAATTGTTGTTGTAAAAATCGCGTGCTAAGATACAGTCTTAGGCGAGGACCTCCCACTTATTTGTATCAATAAACACGATTCCAATAAGAATGTCGCATTAACTAAGTTTTCTTTTAAACAAATATTTTTTAATACGTTTGAATGGTTTTGGTACAATTTTATTTTTTAACATTTTTTGTCATTTATATTTATATTGTGGATTTAATTTATTGTTTTACTTTTAGGGGATCAAAATGACCCTCGGAGGTGAGTATAAAAACGGTTAAGAAGTTTTTGTTATTTGATTAAAAATAGGCTATCTTTAAGAATTTCTTAAACATGACTTTTATTAATGCCCAGTCTCTATAAAACAATTCCACTCATAAAATAAAAAAACATAACTGGCATGAGTACAATACACCTTTTCTTTTGATTATAAGTTCACAAAAACAGCGCAGATTCTCTTCATGAAGCTGAGTATGAAATTAAATAGCTTTTAAGCAAAATTACACTTAAATAACACATTTCAGACAGAGCTAGAAAAATCACATTTCAGTAAGCACAAATTTGGAATATTATCCGACTGCTGCTGAAAAGTGCATTTAATACATTTCTGCGAGATAAGTGCATTTGACCTGATTTTAGTAAACTCCAAATGTTAGGCTTGGTTCCGTCAAAGTATCCGTTACTCCTTCAAAAATTTAAACACTTTAAAAATATGTTTAAATATCATTTCAAAAATGTCTTTAGGATGTGTCATCTTTAAGCCTCATTATGGAAGCAAAAACCTTTTAATAAATATTTTGTGTATACCTAAAAATTTAAAATGCGTCATCAGAACTTATTCATATCTACACACCGCATAAAGTACTCTGATGTGTCATGTGTATATAGTAAAAATATATATGTATTTATATATCCAAAAAAATCTCACACATTGGTGACGAATAATAACAGTAGCTTTACGCATAAACGATATATACATAAAACGAGCTACAAGAAATATCATGGTAAAACATCTATTAGCATCAACATCGACATAAGACCACATCTTTTATGTGGTATTTCACCTTTATAAGACCACATGGCACATACAGTCACACTTATGAAAAATACCTTTTGCTGGTAATATTTTGTTACATTTATAGAGTACTCTTATTGTATATGGTACACTCGACCATAGTCCGAGAACTAAACGCAGTTAGACCGCACGCACTGCTGACATATCTAGATATCTCTACAAAGTGTGTACACACACAAATGATTAGCATTTTACCTATTATCACGACGAGCGCTCGAATTATTGTAAAAACACATAATAAATAATTGTGTAATATATCAGTTCGAGTTTGACACAGATATGTCAGCCGGCCGGTCGGTTGCACTTTTTTTAAACTATTTAACTACAAGTTTCCAAAACATCCATTAAATATTTCACCGTAAATTTTATAACATACTCAAAAGTACAATATATTATATTTACATGTTTCTGGGAAAAGACAAGATTAAATAATTAAAAACTGTATCTTCACATCCCATAAAAATTAATAATTAGATATATTTAAAGGATATATTTTGCTAATTTTGCTCCAAAAAATGTTTTTTCTATATTATTTAAGGGTATTAAATTCTTATAAATGCTGTAGTTTTTTGTGGTTATAGAAATGGGGTGTTGAGATGGATGTTCTTAAAATTTATTTCGACCCTGACCAACATTTTTTTTTAGCATTTAAATATTTAATTAACAGTTTTAGCTGTATTAGCTTATAGTTGTACTGTGTATTTTTTTGGTATATATGTTTTCATGTATTTTTGTTACTCTTGTTTTGGCAGCTGGGTTGAGCGGTCGTGTTTTTGAACGCTCAACCCAATGTCTTTGTTTTTGAATATTTTTTTATTTTTGACTTGCGTAAACCCGGCCCAATCCGCTGAGTCGGAGCCACGGCAAGTGGGAAAGTTAGGTTAAGTTAGGTTAGGTTAGGTTGGCGGTGCAGGAGATTCACCAATCAAAGGCCACGTGAAGCCCATCGCAAACCAACTAGTTGTATGGTAGCAAAAATCCAGCTAGGTTGATTCCAGTATGCTTCGGGTTGCTTCAGGTCATACAGCTTTTATGAGCCATCCAGGCATCCATCCAGTATCTGCGCCATAAAAGGAATAAAACATGTTCCGCCGTTTCTATAGTGCGGTCTTCCTCGCAATAGGTGCATTTGCTAGTTTATGACAGTGTCCTGTCAGTATTTTTACCACACTCCTGCATTCCATTTTCGTTTGCAAAATCAGTTGCTTGGTTCTCTTTTGGTTGAATAATTGCCACGTATCTTTGCTCACTAAATACCCTGCTGTCCTAATCCATTTTTGGTTTGAGTTAGCTAATGAGATGGTGAAGCGTTGCTGAAAAGGAACTGGTGCCGCACCCGTCAGGTGCAAAGCCTCGCGTCCGCAAGTTTCCACGGAACACCCGTCTCTATAAAATTACTACTCCCCCATTCCCTTACCATAAGACCCATTACATGTTATTTCTCTTCGTATCATAATTACGATTATAAAGCATTTTATTTTATGAATTAACAAGGTGTTATAATAAAAACCCAAAAATGTGATTATCACACATTATTTATTCCTTTCCTATAACAAACACATAAATATATGAATTTTTAACTAAAAAACTGACAAAATTATAAAAAGCAACATCATTTCCAAAATCCTTTTTTAAATAAAGTGAAAATTGAATTAGCCAGACAAAATCAAAACAATATTAGAACATTTTTATGAAGTTAATTTTTTTGAAACTTTGATTCAGCCGTCCGTAGTTAAATTGTGCGGAACTATCTTCGAAAATGCATTTTTTGGTGACATTTTTTGTATGAGTGCAATAATTTATTCACAGTAACAATTTTTAATTTTGGTAACAGTAATTTATTTATGGCAATTTTTTTATCCTTTGAGATAATTCTCAGGATGAAACTATTTCAAGAGTTTTTTTGCAGTTCTAAAAATATATTATATTCTAAAAATATATAGATATTTTCTTAAACAAATATTTAATTTCAATAAATATAATTAGGTAAAATTTTATAATACTTTGAATATTTATAATTAAAAATGATGTTTAGTAGATAAATACTATAGATTATACTAATGATCTTTTATAAATGTATGAATTTTAAAAAGCTTTCAAAGCTTAAAAAAGTGTATTTAATGGACACCACAACGGCATAAGTCGTTAAAATTTAAACATTCTAGCACTCTTAAAAAACACTGTTTGCGAAGTTTTGAATTAAAAAACACTTGTAAAAAAAATGAACTCCACACTTATCGAAATGGTGACCTCGTCGGAAAGGGCTGCAACCGTATC
>JAAAKO020026608.1:0-14005 GCA_010015015.2 Bolitophila cinerea
CCAAACACATAAAAAAAATATGGATTTTTTATTAAAAAACGATACATAAATAATGAATTTATGAAAACCATTTAAAACAAATGAGTACCAAAATTAAATTTTTGCGTTCTTTAGTACAGGTAATTGCGCAAAAAAAAAGTTTCTCGTAGCTAAATGGAATATCATGTCTATATATTTTTTGTAATATAAGCATTATTTTTAAACATCATGATAGTTATAATATTTTTTTAAATTTTTATGAAAATATTGGTTTTTGCTAGTTTTTTCCTTGTTTTTTTTTTTAAATGAGTTAAATGCGAATATGTTAGTGTTTAATGTACAAATAAATTAAATTTGTAAATGGATTGTTTTATAATATAATAATTATTTTTTGGAAAAGTTTAATGATATTTTTTATTTTTGCTAGTCTTTTGTTTTGCTTCGTAAAAACAATCAAAATACTAGCAAAAAACAAGCAATCCACAACTTTCTTTCCATTCTCTGGTAAATAAAATTTTACTAGCGCGCTTCCGCGCGTTATCTTTTGGCGCTTCGCGCCATTTTTACTAAAATAAACAAACGCTGTAAATATAATAATGTGGAAATGAAAGCAGTAGACGCACTCATTATAATACTATATCTGTCATGTCGCTATGCCCGGTGAAACCATAACGCTATGTCCCGTTCCCTGTTTATTGCGCCATTCGAATAGAAAATTTAAATCTTTGCATATATAGAGTGCATTTAATTTTAAATAGCATATCCATTTATATTTTATTTGGCACGCAATAATAAAATATTATATCATTATTTATTTTTTAAAAACAAATTACATTATTTAATTTTTTAGATTTCTATTATTTTATTTACCACGCAATATCATTTATAAGTATTCATTTGTTTTTATTGTATTTCATTTATTTTTAATGGTGCTCAATTCTTTTTTTAGGTATTCATATATGTTTCAGAGAACTCTATTTTTTTAAAAAGTTATCAAATTTTTTTTGGCACCCGTTTATTTAATTTGGATTTCCATTGTTTTTTTGGGACACAATATTTGGAACTCAAATATTTATTTTGGCTCTCACATAATATTCACCCTACATTAATTGTATACTATTAAAAAAATATATTTTGAACCATCCACAAATAACACAAAAAATGTCCAATTCGTCTTAATCCGTCTATAGCCATGGCCAATGGCGTAATTTTCTCAGTACGATATATATTTGATCGCATATTCTACATATTTAATTTTATATATATATATATATATATATATAATTATACGTATTACATCTATATGTAATTCAACTGTAACACAGAATCAATTACCTGTATAAAGCGAAGATACTCTCGCATCGATTCTCTCTCTCACACACACAAACACAGACACAAGCAACGTAACTAAACATATTACTCATTTAAATCGTTGTTGTTCAATTATACTGTTAAATTCCTGCATTTATTGACTTACTTTGGTCAAATATTGCCCCGCAAACATAGAGGCCGAGCACCGAGCTCCGTTCGCGGCACACGGCCGATAAATTACAATTAAAGGTAATTAATATGTAAATTGAGTTATGCTGCACAGCGAATGTGTGCATAATATAAATACAAAATATATAGCTCTACGTCTATACGGGATTATAATATATGTATATATATATATATACTAAACAGCGTTTATGTACGTTCAAGTGAGTGTAATGTTTTTGCGATATCCGTGGTGCGCGCGCAAAGAGAGCTTTCCTACGCAACGCAGAACGGTCGTTGGTGTTTGTTGGAGTGCGTGTACTACATGTTGTATGTGTCTCTCTATATACTATATATTTATTATATATTATAGAAATATGTAATACTATCATCTACTCTACATATATAATGTTCAAATCTAGAAAACGATCGTGGTTAGATTGCGGAAACATGTTTTCCTCTACAGGCAAGCGGCTAAAGACGACGACGATTTTCTGTGTCCTGATATTAATTAAATAAATCAAGATGAACTAATGATAAACGACATCTACCGCCGTACAAGTTGTTGATTGCTTTAATTTTATTTATTGCGAATTTGTAATGTGAGAGTTTGTATTTTCCACGTTTAATTGAAAATAAAACGAAATGTTTGTTGTTCAAAGGAAATAAGGACAAATGAAGTTTTTGTATGTAAAGCTGATTGCCTAAAACATAAACCCGCCTTTCCGCAGTACATTTGATGCTTCCATAAGAAGCCATACACCTAATTTAAATAGCACATTATCACCTAGATCCCAATTTTACGTAATTAGGAAATATTAAATAAAAGCGGATCGCATTTACATCTTGCTGCGCGTTTCAATGTACATTGCAACCCGTTTCCCGTAAGTCTGGGGTAAAATACGGTTATTGGAAGCACTGAGAAACAGAAAATTCCCATCGGTTTTACCATGCTTCTCGAGTCTTTTACTTTCCGCTGTTATGGTAGCTGAGCCACTCGGGTTGTGTTTCGTCCATTGTTGCATTATTTGCAGCTTCCTTTGCTAGTTCGTCCACGCTTTCGTTTCCCGGAATTCCAAAGTGGGCTGGGATCCATAGTAATTGTACCAGTATTCCAGCATCGTTGAGGATTCTCAACCTTTGACGACATATGCTGAAATGCTTTGTTGTTTTTGCCTCAATTGTGCGTGATCACTATATTTGCAGGCCAATACTTTTAATTGTGCTGATTGGTGATTATATTTTCTTGTGTATTGCGTTTTGTAGCACAGCAGCTGGTGGATTTTGGAAATTTTTATTTATATTAATTGCTCGAGTTATTATCGGATTTGTCATATGAAGTCTGTGGAGATTATCTCGGAGGGTTCAGACAAATCCCGGGAGGACCTTGTCGGAGTATTGCATTGCTACTTATCGGAGTCGAAGGTCAAGAGGAGGGATGTTTTAGAAGAACAGAATATTTAAGAATATATATTAACATTTTTGATATTAGATGTTCTGAAATTAATTTGCTGCAACATTTTTATTCCATTTTGAAACCTAGTTTAAGAGTGTTTTATGAGGGAATATTTATTTTGTTTTATGAGCAACCTTCATTACATCTCAATTTTTTTTTTGAACCATGTTTTTAAAAAGGTACGACTTATTTTAAACTAATAAAAAGATCTAAACAAAATAAACATTAAAATATGCTATAGTTGCAATTTTTTGTTAATCTTCTCCGTTAATAAATAAATTTAAATTTGAATTTAAATTAACAAGACTAATACTGAGTTTTCACCAACATGTCAACCGTTGTCATATCGCGATGAAAACCTTCGTCAAATTTGCGGCTGTGTATGTGTTTCCACTAAGTGTATTATTTTCCACTTTATTTTGTAATTTTATGTGACATTCCATATTTCGTAAAATTTGGAAGTTTTTGATGGGCATGCTTTTTTCCACAGGAGATGCCAAATTTGAGTGGATCAAAACTTTGTAGATTTGTCAATTTGCCATCAACATTTGTTTAGCAAATGATTTACAACTAATCCTAAACGGGTTCGGATTACCACCAATTTATTTTTACTGAATATCCAATATTAGCCAATAATTGGAAATGCTTACCTTAACTTTTTTTGTTTGGTCAGAAAGTTTGTTTTAAAAGTTATTTTATAGGTTAACAAAAACATGTTTCTTGCATATATGTTCTACAGGTATAACTAAACGTCTAAGAGAATTTTGAAGAACATGTTGTATACTATGAGAAACAGTGTAATTTACCAGTTGTCCCTATTTATTCTTGTAACGATCTCACACTGCTATAAGATTAAGGTATAAAAACCTTTTCCATAGCGTATATTCTATATTCTCGACGCCTAGCGCTTTTGTTGATCTTCAACGTTCTTATAGCAATGTATGTTTCCTAATAAGTAGGAGGAGGATTTGCTGGATTATTCGTACAGGAAATTAGGTTTTTACTTATTCCAAATAAAGTTTTTGAACTTTGTTTTTATATCATTTGTATACCCGGAATTAGTTCTACACGATTACACATCAACATTAACTTTTTTGTCACTAATTTCTCGAAGAACAAATAAATTATTTAAAACTTTTTATATATTTACCTTTTAGAGATTATTTATTGATACTGAAGAACAGAAATTGCGGATTAACTCTCTTTAAATGTTCCATCTCACAAAAACTATAATTGGTAATTTAAGAAACGCTTATGAAATGCTTATTTCGGAAATGCCAATGATATAAAAGGTAAAATCAGAATTAATGTACGAAAATATTATTCTTCAAATAATTAATTCCTGACCATCCCTCAATCAAATTGTTTTTTCCTGCGTTGCAGAATTTCAATTAATTTTTAATTATAAAATCGAACAAAAATTCATAATAATAATAGCGAGACCGTCAAATAGCTAAATAAAATTAACAAGGTTGTCAAAATTGGCGACACATTTAAAAGTAGTAAAAATATTTTTTTCCACCAACTTAACCAAATGTAGGTCCTCAAATTTGACACCAATGACACCGGTAGAAACTCAGAATATTATAGTATAAATCAATATTGCTGGTCTGTAAAACCAAAATAAAAAAAACTTTAAATAAGATTTATTATAAATATAATATGTGAAGAATATATGTAAACAATTACATACAAAGTATATGTACAAATAGAAGAAGTACATGCATTATGTATTAGGAAAAAACGAACGTGAAAAGTGTTTATGAGTGATGGAAGAGAACGCAAGCACGCGCTTGAATTTATATATGTGGTCAGGCATCTTGGGGTTGTATACCATATATGCTACTATACTTTATGCTGGACCTTGTAAAGCACTATATATTAATAACAACATACAGCATTATAAACAGCACCCGTTAAACGTGCATTTGCACACTTGCACACAATATGCATTTACTGATGGACTGATCAATTAAGTATGCCAGGCGTACGCTCAATTTCGAGAACAACTCCTCTCAATACGTACGAAAGCGTATGTACAGCAAAAAGATGTACATCTATAACGAGTTCTACGCTCCGTCTTACGCCATGAACATATACAAACATAGCAAACATAACAAACACACGTACACACACATAACACACTGGTGTGCTGTTGTGTGCCTCAATTGATATAGTTAATTAAGCCTTTGTTTATAATGTATATATTCGCATATAATAGTAGCCGCACACTTTTCGCAATAAGCGCAAGGCGTACATGAATAGTAATATAAATTAATCAATGCACAAGCCTAATGCAAACACCTTTCAGACTCTAGCCACCATTCGAGAATTCCAGAAATGATTAACAATTTATATTGCGAACGAGAGCGCATGTACTCAATGTTCTTTGGATTACTTATATAAACTATACAAACACTAAACTAATCATCTATATAAATAAATGTAAACGTATAGATACTAGATACATAATATACGGCTTTATATTCAAAGTACGTATATGCTTTCCGAAAGCATAGATTTATATGCTCCAAGTATGTATATGGAATGCATGCGGTATTAGCAAGTCATGTACCTTTAATTTAGTTCATGGCAAATTGAAAATAGAGTGATTTGTGTTATTTAGCACGCGAAGTTGTTTAGATTTGGTCAAATTGTCACGCTAATTAGAAAGTCTCATTTTTATGAACACAACAGAAGGTTTCATGCATTTAAAACAAAATCAAAATTTTCTAAAAATTGTAAATCAACGTAAATGATTATGCTATATTATTTTATAGATTAAATATCCTTAGGTTCAACACCTAACACTTGATAATATTGAATTGCAAGCTTTAAGATCGGTGTAATTTTCAAGAAATTGGTTTTATCTATCTGCTCGAGTCTTGGAATATTTGCCGAAATTATTCGCAATAAAATTTAAATTATAAAAGTTTTCTAGAAATACTGAAAGAAAATATATTGGACCAAACTAAACGGATTTTAGGACTACACAGGTTTTTATTAGTTAGTCACAATTCACAAAATCCTGATTCTAAAAACTGTATAAAATTACATAAATTTAAATTCTTATTAAGCTAAAACATTCAAAATTACTTACGAAAAAATCTCAACCTGGACATAGATGTTTTTTAATGTTAATGTATCTCTCATTAGTGCTATCACTTTATGAATATGAATAGCAGTGAATGGAAAGAAAATATTGGATTTCTTGTTCTTTTGCTAAAATGTAAACAAAAAATAAGCAAAATGCTAGCAAAACTTAAACTTAAACTTTTATAAAATATAATAGATATAATGATGTTAGAATAAGTATAACATTATTTTATTTTTTGTTATTTTTAGAATAGTGCAGAGAAGTCTTTGGCTGTTATTACAGCTTAATTTATGGCGATGTCACTTGCTTCGTCAGAGAGTGAGCTCACAATTCATTATCTGAAAATTTCTAAAACGCAATATTCATAAAGTGATGGCGTTAGAGAGATATGTGCCTAATACTTGTGACGTAATGTGTTTACTCAAAACTTAACTCGTCTAAAGCAAACAAAAAAATCTTGGGTGCACAACACTATTTTTTTTGGATTTTCTGCTAAAAAGACATAATTCTTAAAAAATAAAATTTACAAAATTCTGTTTTTCAAAATTCGAGAATATGCTTACAGAAACCAATTTTTTTATTTCCGAATTTTAGGAATTTTAAATTCTTTTTTAACAAAACTTTGTTTTACAAAATTCTGTTTTTCAAAATTGTGTATTATAAAATTGGAAAATATGATTTCAGAAACAAAAAAAAAAGATTTTTGAAATTTGTAATTCAGAATTTTGAAAACGCAGAATTTTTTAAAATAGAGTTTCGAAAAACGTAATTTAAAAAAACGTAGTTTTGAAAAACAGAATTAGGTTAAAACAGAATTTCAAATACCTTTAGTCAAATGTATTTTACAAAAGAATTTTAAACTTCTAATTGGAAGTTTTTTTAGACAGCTCTTGTTTTAGTGTTTGATGTTTTTTTGTAAGGTATATTTATTTTATTTGTGGTTTTTTGCATTTTTCAAGAATATAAACTTAATACTCGCCGTATATGTAAGGAGTCATAAAGTAACAGCCTTGTTTGAGCATATTATATTGTTTCGAAACATTAAATATCAACTCGCAATAAACCTCAAACCAAAGAGATATTAAACGTGATGATGTACTCCGTGTATTTCCATACATAAAATAAATACTCAAATGTTCCGATATTTGGAAGTGTTCCACTTGAGCATAGCAATCACCAGACTCAACAATTGCTCAAACTAAAAGCACACACTCACAGCAGCATCAGCCCCGATTGCAATAAGAAAAAAATTGCAATTCACATTTGTATCGTATATAATGGACTGTTATTGTGGCTAAGTGGCGTGTGTTTGTTCACAAAATTGAATTGCAAACGCAAACGCGCGCGTGATCGCTAACTCGCACAATTTCAAGTGCGCGCACTCGAGCGCACGCATTCCATCCTGATGTGGCATCGTAATCTGTATAGCCATACCATTTTCAATGTGTGTATAAACAATAAATGTACACATTATAATATTTCTCAATGTGCGGATTTCTTTTTTATTCTTTTTATTCATATTATATCCAATTATTGGTAGATATAATTTATGTACATATATTGATATATAAAAATAATGCAATACTTTTGCATTGCACAAATGCACAAATACATGCATCTACATTAAAAACGTTCGATTCTGCGGCTGTGATTTCTTTGCATAATAAATGTGCCATAATTTGATATTTACCTTGCCATTATATGAGTGTCTGTGGCTGTGTTGAATTACGGTTGGACGTTTTGGTGGTGAAATTGTGTACGTGAACCTCATTATTCTAAATGATAGCGTTCGCCCGATCGATCATATGCTGCGAAACGGTCATTTGTAGTGTCGACGCAAGGCGGACGCTCTGATTCCCGTAAAAATCGGAGTTTTTTCATTTTTTTTAAATTTATATTACCATTAGGAATGAAGAGTAAAAAAGTGAATTGATGCTTTGCGGTGGCATGCATTCGATATTATTAGGTTTACCCATTCACTAATACACACCGGCGGACATTTTGTTTTTTAAAATGCTCCATTCTAAAATTTTGTTTATGAAATATATACATCAGCACACAATTATAGAGAAACATCTCTAATAAATGCATGAAAATGACAAAATATTCAGTTGTTTACTTAAAAACATATAAAAACGAAGTCCACTCTTAATTATCATGCTTGTATAATTATGTACATCTGCCTCACTCACACAACCTTATTATCCCTATATATACAACACCATCAAATATACAAACATTATATACGAGTATATATATATAGTACAATAATTGAACGCGCCTGGTATTAACCGATTTGACTTAATTTGTTTTGGCGCCATCCACTCACATGCAGATACCGCTCAACCAAAGAAATATTCTTCAAACCGGGTCGTATGGCAGATAACACATGTATACAACACTGCGCATTGCGCTCATAACCTCCCGATCACTGGTGAGTCATCTATATACGGTTCCGAATTCCGGACGCATTCCGATGCGATGTTAAAACCGCGTGAGCGCGCGCACGGTGTGTCTCCGTCTAGTCCGACCTCGCGCTCGCGCGCACTTTGTCCGTACGCGATAACACGCAACTTATAAATTTAAATTAATATCGAATTAGTGTTCTGTATATTAGACGAGCATTTCGCGGCGGCAAGTTCCGTTTCATGACTGTATTAGTCCACACCAAAAATACATACACACACATTCAAGTATATATAATAAACAGAAATATTTGACAAAAAGTAAACTGGTTCGTCGCTTTGTGTCTTTTGTTCAGCGGCGTGCATGGAATTGCATATACAAATACATCCCTACGTGAGTGTGCGTGTATGCGAGCGCGTGCTTGTGCGCACGAGTATTGTGTTCAAAATAACTGCCCGCGCACTACGTTTGAGTTGTGCTGGTGCTCTGTTTGGTTCAGGTAAAACGGCACACACGGCCGAAAATGAGCCGTGTGGCGCTATCTTTAAAACCATTAAAACCACTAATGGAACTAATCGCAACTTTTGAAGAATAACAACAACAAGACGGCGACGCGACCGCAAGATTTTTTTTGGTGACTTGCGCACGCAATAGCTGATTCATAATATTGGTGTTTTTGTTGTTGTTGTTGTTGTTGTTGTTGTTGTTGTTGTTGTTAATGGCGGGCGGCGTCAAATCGCCTATACAAACAAATGCAAACATTTATAATATTAATATTATATTTTATTGCGATTCTTTTAGTAAATTTCATTGTCCTTCAAGAAATTTTGCAATTTTTCAATTTGGATGGTATTTTTGAATGATTGCTAAAAATTATAGTTATGTGCGAACAATTCGTATAATTTAATCATTATATAATGACGTTATTTAAAAATAAAGAATAACATAACAACCGCTTTTTACAAATATTTTAAAACATAACAAACATTTTTTTAATATATATTTTTTTTTCAAGAAAATTATTGTTTTTTAAATGTTTTAATAGAAAATAAAAATTCTTTTTTTTAGTTTTGTTTCTTTATTTTTTTTAGAATTATTTATTATTACTCTTTATAAAGAGAGCTGAAAAAGATATGTTCTATAAATTAGTTAGTAATTTAGTTTTAACTATCGACATAAAATACTAACACACCTGTAATTCCGAAAAGTTTTTGGAAAGTGAAAACTCTGATATGTTGGGCATGTTCTTTATCATGCTTTGCATAGCATCCTAACACACGGATGTTTTTTAACTGGAAGAACAGGGATGTTTAATATATCGAAAAAGTGGGACAGAACACCAGCATCCAGCAGTTTAATTTACTGCAACCTGCGTCCATGTTTGTTGCGGAAAAAGCCGTAACGGCATGTCGTTACATGGCTTCAAAGTGTCAAACTACATTTTTGTGCATATGGCGTCAGACAGCAGGACCGTCACTCTAGCTTAAGAAGCAAAGGACATTTCTTCAACATAAAATCTGACTGGTTAAGGAATGCCGCGACATTATATTAGAGTAACGACTAAGAGGCGCAAATTTTTACTTGCCCACCGAGGTATTTTCGCAGACAAAGCTGCCGACGAACTTGCCAAAGATGATAAAATCAACGGGGAGGTGTGTCGTGTGTGCGCCAAAGAGGTCTTTTTAGGTAACACAACTTTGCAAAGTGGTTAGCATACTTGTCAGCAAAGTTGTTCGATTCAAACGGCTCGATTTGATCAATGTTTGATTTACACGACATAGGGCGTTTTTGCTACTCAGACGCATGTATAAGTTCAAAAAAGGTGAGTGATAGTGGATATCAGTTTTTATCAAAAATTAGTCAAATTAGTTTAACTAGTCAGCCATTTTTAATATAGTAGACATTTTACTATTATCTTAATTTATAAGACCAATTGCACTATGTGTCATGGATGCGTCTTAATGAAAAGGGAGAACAACTATGGACCAAGCACAGAACCCTGCGGGACGCCAGAGCAATCAGGAAGAAACGATATACAACCACTTATATCAACACATTGACTTCTCTGTCCAAGATAATTAGAAATAAGATTAACTGCAGAAGGGCTAAAGTTAAACAGAGAAGACAACTTGCTGCACAATATGGAGTGGGAGACAGTATAACATTTTAAGATACAAAACAGGTAAATTGTCAAGACAATCAGAATTAGATTTAATGGAATTTAAGGATTAGTTGTACTAGTAGAAATTAAAGGATAATGAGCAATATGGTTTTGAAAAGACGACGGTGATGATAACAGAAAATCATTAAAGCTGTCATTAGTATAAGGAGTGGTATCTGTATTTGAGTCAGCTACAGCAATAGATTTTATGTTTTTCCATAGAGAGATTTGTATTAAATTTGGGTGTGAAGTACTGAATCTTGGCATTAAAGATTGTTCTAGATGCGTTGTTTTGCAATCGTTTAAATGCAATTTTTCTAATGATCTATTCTATTTCCACATACGTTTTGCTATGTTTTGCTCAAACAGAGCACTTTGAACTGATGAATCAAACCAGAGTTGCAGATTTTTACGATAAGGTTTAGACACAACAAGTGGAGCTCTGATAGATTTAGAGATGACATTTTCATTGAAGTCGCCCATTATCACCACATCGTCATAGTAGAGAGTAAGGTCCGATAGGACATTGTCAATGACGTGTAACTTGTCGATAGCAGGAGGCTTATACACAACACCAAATAGAAATAATGAGGAAGAGAGTATAATTTCAACAAACAGATAGTTACACTTAAACAGTTCACGTTCACCTGTACTTGAAGAGGCAACAATTCGATCTTTAAGTTTACAAGAAACAAAGATCGCAACGCCACCACCGCGATGCACTGATTAATCTACTATAAAAGGCTTGTAGCCTGGTATTTCAACGGACTTAGATGAAATGTGTGATTTAAACCAAGTTTCACTAACTGATATAATATCAGTGTTAGATTATACAAACAGGCTACGCAACTCGTCAATTTTTGGAAAACACTCTCAATATTTAAATGGGCAATTGGACAGGCATCGCTTTGATGAAATAGTGTCGGACATGAGGTTGGCAAGGTGTTCACTATCACGCAGTTTTATTGAGTTTCTGTTATCAGCAAGGCATATATACACGAAACCATCGTAGTTGTGCACTTTAATAGATGCTCCATTCTTCCGGTACTGGATGGCTTTTTGGCAAAGTCCTTGAGTTGAATTAGGGACGCTCTCATAGATATAAACACGTTTGTTGACGTCAAAACATATAATATACATATTTTTGGAGATGTCTCTATGTACAAATAAATTTCTTGAAATATTTCGTCAACGAATTGGAAACGCCATCTATTCGTGTTCGTTTTTGGGTGCGTTTGTATACTTATTGAAGGCATCAATGTCCTGTTGTTTGAAAATGTATACCATTTTAGAAGCCTAATTATAGCAAGAGGAACCTACTGATTTAAAAGGTATATTCGAAAAACCTTGATAAAAATCTGATTCCGCTGCTGAGAATCGAACAGACGGACCTCCGGATTAAACATATCTACCATGCAAAATTCGGACGCGTTGTCCCACTCGGCTATTGCGTCGGTCGTCATTATCGTCAGCATTATCTTCATGATCAAACTAGTATCAAATCTGGGTTTCTCCTAAAGAAAGAGAATACATTTATAATGTTCTTTTGTTTATCATTTCATGCCCCCAGCCTCAATTTTATGTATTTGGATTTTTATTTTAGTTTTCATTGACACAAATCCAATGCTTGACTGAAGCACATTCGTTTATTTAAAATGCAGTTCATTACACTCATAAGCTTAACCCACAAAATAATTAAGCATATCACATTTAAACGTAATTGAAGCAAAGTCAAAGTTAAATTGTATTGCCCACTATAACCTTAAACGATTCTGCTAAGTAACAATTTCACATGCGTGAGTTCCAATTATATACCATAACCATTTATCATTCATGTACTCAAATCAAATTCCCACAACTCTCTCACCACTCTTTTCATCCGGAGCCAGCTCCTCCGCCCCGACAATAGTCTCAAACGATCAATAATTCCAATTAAACAGTAATAATCATTTTATAATATTATAATTATATTTAGAAAACTCATTTAACTCCATTCCAGTCTATTCCACCATCATCAGAACAAAACCGATCATAAAAAAAGCACGGAACGATCTTTGCGTATTTAATGCGCACAGGGTGTCCCCCGCTGCGTTTTCTCGTAAATCACACACTAAAATAGGCGCGCTCGAGTGCGCGCGTTTGCGCACAGACCATCTTATAGTCGATTGCGTCTTGACTTTATTGATATTAAAATTGCCTTTTTCTTGAGAGCTCGTGCTATTAAATAAATTACCGTGTTCGTGCTTATGTGTGCGCTCCGGTGCGCGTGGTTAATCGGTTTTAGTTGTGTGAGAGTGAGCTAGTGTAAATGCGACTTATTATATATCTTATTTGGGCGGAATTTGGGGGTGGTAATTAATGTACTTATACATAATTGTGGCACAGGCGTGACTATATAATTTGATTTGTACAATTTATCTTACTGCTTATGATGACAGAATAATAATCTGGAAACATTTAATTCGATACGATCGTAAAATATTATGTAAAATTGATTCTTTAAAAATGTTTATGGAATTAATCATTGGGATATGATTTTTTTTTGTTTTTATAATATTTTTAATTAATATATAAATTTAAAGATAATTACAATTATCCAAAATGCAATCTACATCCATCAACGCATTAATCGTACTTTCATATGCTTCAGGTTAAATCTATACATATTTGAGATTATTTATTTTGATTTTAATTTATTAGGCTTGCACTATGATAATTGAAACTGTCCGTCATACTAATGGTCCTGCACTAACACATTGAAACATATTACAAATTTAAAATTACGTGAGTGGCAGCAGCGCGGCGTCGTGTCGGTCGGCGGCGTGCGGCCTCTGGCGATGTGTGGTATTGGAGAGGCTTCGCAGGGCGTACAACCAATATTAAACTTGTTAATTACATTTTAGTGAGTGTGTGGTCTGTTTTGGTTTATATATGTTAAAGAAAGAAATTTAGAGGCATTTACATACGTTTATTAAAGAAAATGTAAAATATATAATATAAATTCAGCCAGACGAAAAAAATGTGGGACAGATTAAAAATAATTATAAATATATTTAAAAAATCGTAAAATGGGGCACTTTTACTAATATAGAAAATATATAAAAACCAGACGTTCACAATTTTAGTACATGTTATTAGGAATAATTTTTCCCTATGTTTATTTTTTTTTCGATTTTTTTTTAAATACTAATACCATTTATTTGGATATTTTTTAAAAAAATTTTTAATATGGAAAAATATTAAAATTATATAGAGTTTTATTTTACATTTTGTTTTAGGGAAAGGGAGGGCAATTGTGTTTGAAAAGTGTAATGCTGTGTTGTGTTTCATTGTTTGCTTTTTTTGTAAACTTGAAATATAATGCGTCACAAAAAAAAACATTTTTGAATGTATACTCTTAAATAACCACAGTATTTTGTATATATTCGTT